>JAVQJG010030865.1:0-10719 GCA_036024015.1 Craterocephalus amniculus
TGGAGAGACAAGCTGTATTTACTTTTTATTTCTCTTCTTTTCGTTTTCTTACAAAATTCCTTTTTTTTCATTTTCTTCTGTTAACGTTTCTAAAAGAAGGTTTACATGTATGTATTAAATGTTTTTTTTTCTTGTCTGCTCGAAATAAACTGTAATCAAATCAAATCAAATTAAAGTTGAAATTTAGTTTGTTTCCGAAGAAAACAAGATACGATAGCTGTTTTAGCCTACATTGTTTCGTAACACATTAATTGATTCTATGGCTATAGTTACTTCGAATATGGATAATAATATATTAAGGATAATAATTAATGATGTTAACATAAAACAGGTGCATTAAACCAAGCTTCTGGGTGTGACTGTTGACAAAAAGTTATCATGGAAAAAACATGTTAACAATACGGCTGCAAAAATGGGAAGAGGTATATGATTAATCAGAAGACATGCAGCTTTTATGACACAGAACATCTTAAAAACAGCAGTTCAGTCTTTGATAATGTCATATCTCGACTATTGCCCAGCAATTTGGTCTAGTGCAAATGGAGAGATGTTGAACAAACTACAAAGTATAGAAAACAAATCAGCCCGTACAGTTCTCAGATGTAGCCATAAGACAAATATCATCTCAATGCACGAAACTCAACTGGTTAATGGTCAAGGACAGATTACTGTATTCACTGATGATTATTGTTAGAAACATATCTGTGTACAAATTTCCTCAAGCACTATTTAAAAATCTATCTATTAGTGCAGAAAAATCATAAATACATCACCAGGCATGCAAATGTAGGAAACTTTACATTACCCAAAGCTAGATCTAATGCAATCAAATGTACGGTTCTGTATAGAGGAATGAAGTAATGGAATTCATTACCAACACAAGTCAAACTTGCCACTGAGTTAAAGCAATTCAAAATATTAATCAAGCAATATTTATCAAATAATTACACATCATAATCACTGTGAGTGAGTATAGTGGTGTGGTACAGTATATGTATTAAGACTTGAAACTGTCTAGGGATTCACACGGGAGTGATGATAATAAGAATATTGATGTCTATGAATATTTGATAACATTCATTCATTCATATATTGTTGTTATTATAGTTATTATAATTATCATAATTGTAAATGTCATTGTCAGTTGTACAGAATGATCATTATTAGGAGTATTATATTATTATAATTATAATTATTATGATTACTGTTAATGATATTGTGCTATTTTGAAAGAAATTTATACATCGAATCATATAGAAAGTGGCATTTTCATAGTAGTATTTTAATCCAGTCTCATCTCATCAACAAAACTCAACTCATGTCTTGTTGTCACTATTCTTTCATGAGAGAGCGGCGTTTAGCTAGCTGCCCCCTTTTTTCATGACGTCAACGAATTAATTTAGTCTTTGTCATTTGTTGATGAAAGCAACAATGCTTTAAAGTGAAAGTTTTCTCACAATTCTCTGTCAGGTGTAGCACAATTAGGAATTGTGTGAATGTCTGAAGTTTCTGGAGTGATCGATTACATACCTAGACAGCTTGTAGTGAAAAAACAACATTTACAAGGCAAATATGGGTCACTTTATACACAGTGCAGTACATAACACTTAATAAGGGCAACTGACCCAGAACAAAAGAGGTAAAAAGCTTTCCATCAACAGTTTTATGAAGGTCAATTGCCCTATAACTTTTGGTGAAATGGTAGGTCAACATCCTTCAGCCCAGCACGTCACGAGGAATCTAACCATTACTTGCATGCTGAAACAAAAGATGACAGTGCTGTGCAGGACTCGTCTCTTCTTGAGTGAGCCCCACTGGATCGCATTTTGCTTATTGCTATAACACTCAATTTTGTCAAGTGGCAGTTCCTCATCTCTTTTACACATGTCCCTGAGAAAGATAGCCTTCACTTTGGCTTCCATGAAGTGAATAATGCCTCTTTTGAACAGGAGTTCTGAATGGCCTTCTCTTCAGCACCATCAAGGATTTAATCGACCATGCAGTCTCTCAATATTTTATAACATGACAACAAATGTTTATAACATATCAATATATGTCAAAATGTGAAATAGTCTCAAAAAGTTTGTCTTGATGCATGTCTGCAGAAGTTACTGCTGAAAATGTAGTCACATCCTTCTATCAACAACTAATAAACTTTTTAAATTCACTTAGTTTCCTTGCACTTTCTCTTGCTGTTTCACTGAATTTCTACACAATGCAAGCTATTTGAATGTGGCAAGGCATTGAAAAGAAAATGGTTCAGGGTAGGCTATTTGAAGTGAAGCGGTCAACACATCAGGAGTTCCTTAAAAACAGACTCTGTAACAAGAAAAAATCCCATTAAACACCTAACAGCTTTCTCATGTTTTGCCATATAATAGGGCTGATAGTGAAAATATTATCAAATATAGATGATAATATCCATTTTCTCATATTTAACATAAACACTTATGACTTCCAGTGATTTTAACAATCACAAGTGGTTGGTGTTCTACCAGATAGTTTAGCCTTGATATGTGGTCTTTTACATAAAAGCCAGAGATATTTTCACATGCATATTACTCAGTGAAAATGTTTATTTATTTACACATTATATTTCTTGCTGTGGTGAACGTGCCATGCTCCTGTACCAACCTTGGCAACCTGCAGAGCACATCACCCACTTTTAGCCCGGGCTAAACAAAACAACAGTTGCTTTGCCCCATAAGACCGCTACCATATAGACAACATGGACACAACAATGACACTCAGCCCACCTCCATGGATGTAGCACCCTGTTGGCTGGCTTACTGCCATTTTCAAGCTACTAAATGTCAGCACAAAAAGGAATGCTGTGGTTTATGAGCACCTGGATGGGGAACAAAGAAATTTAAAAAAAAATTGCTGCGAGAGATGGAGACGAAGAAGAAAAAAACATTAAATTAATCCTCTAAAAGCCTTTTAGCAATATTGCCCTCCCACAGTGCGCGGTAGCACACACAGAGACCACTTCCAATCATTTAATTCCAGCTGAAATTTAATTTAGTCCAAGAGCTATTCATTTTGTTAAATGAATGTGCTGCCAACCCCCCAAATCATCGCTGGCCGAACATATTATGTATGCATGTTATGCGGTATATACACCCTGTGTCATGCACATCATCAGGTGACTCAGTGGCAACTGCGATGTGTCCATTTCATTTCTGGACTAATATATTAAAGACACGCAGGAATGATGGAATAACACACAAGTTTAACAGCCATGAACACCACCCCCACTCTTTTCTGGAGCACAAACGTGGACAAACAAACAAAGCACATGGGTTTTCCCTTACTAGCACTATATACAGTACGCTGAGTCATTTAGCACATAACTGCTCTGCTCTTTTCCAGTCAATGTTCCTGTGGAAATTTATCTTACATCTAAGGTATTATTTGTGAAGAAAAATAATTTACCGTGGAATTTATAGAAGCAGTGCATATTTTGAAATGTGCGTCAATAAAATTGAAGGCACAGAGAAATGCTTAAAGACCTGCAAATTTGCATTTTTATTTCTCTCTTGCAAAGACGATACAGTGATCTAAACCCTTGACATTCTTCACTACAAGCCACAAGTTTTATTTATTTTTTGTTTTTTGTTTTTATCTTATATCAAGAAACTTTTGCAGACACTTAACTCCTATTACTGAAGTGAACACAAAAAAACTGAGGAGGCACCTCAGATCACCCCAAATCACTCGCTCCTCACACACAGAGTACAGAAGGTCACAGCACATAAAAAAGGAAGGCGCCACCATCGAAAGAGTTTACCACCACCACAAAAAGTCTTCAACTGCAGAAGAAGAAACACAAAATATACAGAAAACCCTTGTAGCTGCTGAAAAAAGTTGCATCTGAAATTAAAAAAAGAAAAAAAAAACAAGAATAACTACATCATATTAAGAAAAAAAATGCTTTACTTAATACTTTATTAAGCATTACTTAAGGGTTTATTAAGCATTAATAAATGTACAGTTATGTGATGAGTCATTATTGTGTAGTTTAACATAACTTAGTTACTGTATTATTTAACCCTTAATGCTTTCTTAAGCATTACTTAATGTGTTAGAAAGCATTAATAAATGTTTAGTTGTCATGTAATTCGTCATGATGTAAGCATTAATCAGCATTCATATTTACAGTTAAATTATGTGTTATTTTGTGTTTGTGTTATTCAACCATTAATTTATGCTTTACTTACCATTAGTTAATGCTTTATAAAGCATTACTTATTCTCTATTCTCGCATTAATAAATGTATAGTCATGTATTTGGTCATCATGGTGTAGTCATTTATATTAAAGTTTAAAGTAACTTAGTTAATGTATTATTTAACCCTTAATTAATGCTTTACTAAGCAGTACTTAATGGTTTATTAAGTATTACTTAATGGTTTATTAAGCATTAATAAATGCAGCCATGTGATTGGTCATGGTGTAGGCATTCAGCCTTTATTATTTAAGTTTATAGTAGTATTTTTAACCATTAATTAATGCGTTATTAAGCATTACTTAATGCTTTGTTAAGCATTACTTAATACTTTATTAAGCATTAATGAATGTACAGTCATGTGATCAGTAATCATTGTTTAGGCATTCAGCCTTTATTAAAGTTTATAGTAGTATTATGTAACCGAGGATCAAGACATTCCTGAGAAATGCAATGGGCCAGGAACGTCTGAATGCACTGGCCATGCTCTCCATGGAGAGAAAGCTGGTCAGGAACATGCTTGATTTCAATGAGAGAGTCATTGATCACTTTTCTGCTCTGAAAGAAAGACGAGCAAAATTTCAGTACAAGTGATGTGATGTCAGTAGTGACAATCACACATACACACACACACACACACACATTTACACCGGCTTCCTGTTTGTCAAAGAATCAACTTCAAACTTCTGCTGCTAGTTTACAAAACGCTGAATGGTTTCAGGCCAAAATACATTCACCAGTAGTTCGTAATGAAGTTCATTATGAAGTTCATTATGAACCAACCAGACATCTCATGTCTCATCTCTTCATCAGGGTCTCTACTTTTAGTTCCCAGATTCAGAACTAAACACAAAGCAGCAGGGTTGAGTTTTTATGCTCCTCACATGTGGAACAAACTTCCAGAAACCTGCAGGTCGGTTGGAATTCGCAGCAGTTTTAAATCAGGGTTAAAATATTTTATATTTGCAGCTTTTTTACGAAAAGAAACGTTTCTTACTTTTGTTATCATTTTTGCTATTTCACCCCCTTTTCAATAATGCTTTCTCCATCCTGCTGTAATTGTACAGTACATATAAATACAAATAAACTTGCCTTGCCTAGAAGTTATATCTGGTTGAAAAGGCTAGCCACATAGACTGTTATCACATGGCCCATATAGTGCCATTGATGGAGTTGGGTAGTGTTCCCACCTTTTACACAATGGCAGATATTCATGTAAGAAAATCAGACTGCTTTATCTTTTCATGTAGTTTTTAGCATAAGATTTTGTTAAAGTTATTGCAGTCTACCTTTTTGTGACAGTGAGGTCCTGACCACTTAGGCCTGTATCCCTTTGGCTGACTGGTCAGCACATGACTTTCTCGCTGGAGGTCGTGGGTTCAGTTTCCACCTGGGCCGTCCTTTGCACTTTACTGAAATGTAAGTATTGTAAAACATATTTAAGATGAGAAAGCAACCCAACATTAACTGCATCTGCAATGAGCCACATTATTTTTGTAGAAGTAGCAACTCCAGAGGTGGTTAGTTCCCCCTGGGATTCTAATGGAAAGGTCATAACTGTAAGGTAAAAAAAAAAAAGATGTCCTTTTAAATATGATTCAAAGCGATGTATTTGCAACTTTTGTCACATTGGATCTCATCAAATACATTTCCCCTAGTATCTACCTGATGCTTTTAAGAAATGCGGTTCAGATTATTCTATCATTGTAATAGTTACCTGCACATACTCTATGATTTGTGAAGCTCAATCTTTTGGTCCTCAAAAACTCCATAAACAGGTAGACTGCAGCAGTCAGCAAACTTTTAACAACCATTTTTCTTAATTTGACTACCACTATACATTTTGGCAGCATCACAAATTGTTTGCCAAGCTAACAATGGCATTTGTGCAAAGTGTATATATGTAATATACTGCATATTGATTAACCACTTCATCTTATAATCACCTGAGAGACAAAGTCTGAACCTACAGTAAGTGAAGGTCATCTATTCTTTTTCGGGATGACAATTTGGTTCTTTGCTGGCCCAACACCTCCTCCGGGATTCCACATTCCCTCTGCCGTGATGATGCCAGGCCGAGGTGTGATAGCTGTGAGCAACTTACCCCTTTCCTTCCACAGTTTGTCAGTGTTTCTCAGAAAGGTTTGAAAAGTTTCATCATTTTAGTGACACCACAGGAGTCACCATGTGAGAGAACAGTGGGAAAAGAGTAGATTACTGTATTTTGAGTCACGAGCGTATGCGTAAAGGGAAATTTTGTAACTTCAAGACATTTTCAGCACTGTAAGCACCTAGGTCAAGAGCCTCTAAAAAGGTGAAACACAATGTTCTCACAATGTTGGAGATCAAGTTGAAAGGGATGTTTGTGTAGAGCACTTTGGCACCTTTGAGACCTGGGTTGTGAAAACAAGCTATGTTGACTGTGGACAAGTTAGGTCAATTGTATTTACATCAGTAAGCAAACTGTGCATATTCTCTAAAGCAGTGGTTCCCAAACTGGGGGTCGCAAGATCTTTTCAGGGGGTCGTCATAATTGTGAAAAATATAAAACCTATAATTATCAAATAAATTAGTTGTTTTTTATCATGGCTGTCAAAATTAAACCACTAATGAAGGTAAAAATTAAGAAAACGTCTTTTTATTTAATTAATGCATAAACCCACATTAGTCCTCTATATTCATGAAGACTCTTTTCAAGCCGTAAAGAGGATCCTGCAGGACAAGCTGTCTGATATATAATTGATGATTGTAATTGTGGAAAAGAGGGTCACCAACAACATCAAATGTCATCTTGTGGTTCGTGGCTCAAAAAGTTTGGGAACCAGTGCTCTAGAGAACACAGGTGCAAACAGAAAATGAATCTTGATGATATTGCTGTTATAAATGAAGAGTATGCTGGTCACTAGCTGACCCTCAACTTTTGAAAGTTATCATCTTACACTCATAAGGCCACAGTGTATGATACTTATGGATACTTGGAATCACATTGAAAGTTGTGAATTAGCAAAAGCAAGTACAGATGGATGAAGATGCGGAGGTGAGATTTGGCAGACCCAAATGTGTTGTCAGGGTCTGCTGGGTCAGCTTCAAGTCCAACCTCTGGCAGAGCGTGGTGGGGGACATTCATTTCAGACCTTTATTGTTGAGGCAGCCGACCAGAGCTGTGGCTGTCAGATGGTTGGTGCCAAACCCACTGGTGGACAGTGGCAGTGAAAAATGTTGTCAAGCGGAATTACTATTAGGACTTTTTGGCTTATGGGACTCCTGAAGCAGCTTGTATGTATCAGCAGGCTAAGCAGAGTGCAGCTTCAGCAGTCACCAAGGAAAAAAAAACAGGGTAAGGGTTTATGCTAGTTTCGGACTAGCACATAGTTCCTGTAGCACAACTTACCATGAGGACAGCTCTCGACAAAATGAAAGGGGAATTATCTTGGTCTCTTCCCAAGAGTCACAGTAGGCACCTGTGCCACTCCTACTGCTGTCTCGATGGAAAGTCACACTGAACCATTAGAATTGTTGTACACTAAAACAATCCAACAAATTGAATAATTAGAAAGTGAAATTCTTTATTTTTTTTTGTACAAAAAAATCATATCCTGGTATTTGATCTTTTAAATTAAGCTTAAAGGCAAAGATTGGTGTAGTCTTTTAGGATGTGGACAAAGAACACATCTGAAAAAATATATTGACGAGGTTGCAGCCTCTGGTTACTTCAAAGCTTTATTCTATAATGTTTAAAGTGAAATGCCTGAATGGCCTTGGAACCCCCCCCAAAAAAAGAGTTAAATAATATAACATAAAAAGTTTCCACTTGTGGTAATTATTTTTTACACTTGCACATTTTGTATTTGCATTTACTTTTTTGTACAGGATTCAAGAAGACATACCATATCATTAAGAATAATACCCATAAGTATGCAATGAAGACTGATATCTTAACTTTAATAAAAAATTATTTGCTGCATTGTTGTCAATTACATTAAGGAAATTTCCAAATTTGGAGGAGCGATCTTAAACTTTGTTTGAAAAACATTTGCTTCAGCTACTGTATAAAACCATGATCCTAAACTTAATATTCAGTTCAGATTTAAAAATTCTGACAAATCAGTTTCACTCAGATATCACCATTGTTCCCTTCAGATTGGCACACTTGGTAGAACACGAATAGGGATTTTTGTCCTCCTGGGTATAAAATACTTTGCTGACTTATTTTATTGCACTTCACCTCACTACCAACTTAAAATTGCCAATAAGACAGCAAATTCTTATAATGGATAGAGTTAATTTAAGGGAGAAATGTACAAATTAGTGGCCGACTAATTCCTTACATCCACTTTCAAACCATTTAAAGGTGGAATTAAGCTTCAGAATAGTAGCTTTTGCTTGCCAAAAGTGATTAGAAGTCTATAATAAATAAATAAAAAATATACCTGTAAATTGATTCATCATTAAGAAATTGACAGATTAAACAGTTTACTGACAAGCTAATTACTGCTCAAGCATGACAAGTTTGTAGATGTTCAGCAGAGATTGCAATGTGCTTAGGAATATACCCATCACTTTTTCTGTTAAATACTCATTAGTTCTGTGCAAAGGCAACTTATCAACCTATACTCTTATCTGTTGAAGGAGAAAAAGAATAAAACAAAAAAAAACAAAAAAAAAACAATAATAACACTTGGGAGCTTACTTCCACTGTGTTGTTGGTTCATACCTCACAGGTGACGAGAGGGAGAGTATTCCAGAAGGTTGCAACAATTGCATAGCTGGTCGTGGTGGGGCCCTGATCCAATGGAGTAGAGTGGGTCTTTTCAGTGTTGGGACTTAACAAGAACAGGAACAGCTTGGCCCTGGACAGAATCCTGTCATCATGAATTACAATTAAGATGGCCTCAAGGCACAGAGACTCTGGAAAATTATTATTGTTGTGAAATTCCTTGTGTCTTGTCTTATTGTCATTTCCTTTGTGTAACTAAATTGTTTCTGTTTTATTCTAAAGCTCATTAGGCCTACTTAGTTTTTTTTTTCTGTTGCACTTTAAAGACCTATTTACTGTATACCTTTATTTATATTTATGTACTTCTGATTGCTATAGTTTAGGATCAAACCAGCACAAAATGAGTGATGTAGTGTCTTGTTCTATCTGCCATGTAACTAATTTGTTGTTGGCTTCACCAAATCTCAGTCCAATGTTGTTGTTTTTTTTCAAATGTGCTTCCATTTTCCCCTAAAATAACTAACAAAAAGCATATCCAAAGTCAATTTAAAGATGTTCTTGAACTATTTGAGGTCCAGACATGATTGAAGGCTCTTTTAAAGTAATACTCTGAATATTCTTTACCCCAACAGTCAGATTTTTTTAATCTACTACTGGAGCTGAGATTTATCCTCAAAATGATTTTAACTTGGAGCTTGAAGGCAAATTAAATTTGTCACACAACATAAAATTAATTTAATTGTGTTTTTCTAAAGATAGGACCAAGTGAACCAAAAGCCATTTGGACACACTTAGTAGCCGTTGAAAAGAAAAGTTATTTTATTAAATTTGTAAGTCATTACTCTCCTGATGTGTACATTGCACTAGAGCTTCCTCAAGAGTGTAGGTCTAGTTTCTCTTCTAAACCTGTTTTTACATGTTTTGTTGAGTAAAAAAGTCAAGCGAATGACAATTTTGATGCAACTGGCTTGAGCGTAAGACTTTAGAACAAGGTCGGTTACTTCTTGACACAACAGTCCTAATTGGATGTTCTGCTGGTTCAGGGAGGCAGTGGACAGTGGTCTGTTGGTGCAAATGATATGTCTGTCAAAGGTTCATCACTCAGATGAGTACTAATAGCACCTATCAGCTAACAGGTTGTGAAAAGGGAATGTGAAGAACATTTGATGGACATTATTAATGCTTTCAGCAGCAGTCAACAGGTTTTTATGGAAGACATACTTGTTGTGAACCAACATTATTTACTGGTGAAATTTTACTGGAGCCTTGCTGATATAACAGGAGCATTTTTGTAGCAGTATGATATGCTTCTGGAGTACAGTACAAATTCAAATGTAGATTTCTTTAAGTTTAAAATTTTAACCTGGTCTTAAATGATTGTTTGCTTAACCTACAGTTATAGCCTGTAGGGTTAAATAATTCAATTCCATTCACAAATCTAGCTTTCCAGTTGTATATAACATATGTAAGTACTTGGCATGGACAATGAGTGAAATACATATTTATAACATGACAGTATGTCCCATGGATTGGAGGTAAAGACTCCAAGGGGTTAATAAAGTTGGAAGCCATATATGATAAAAAAAAGAAAAGGAAAATGTACAGAAATAGTGCAAAATATTCATATTGACCGGGTTTCCGAGAGTCAGTTAAGAAGTACGGTGGCTGAGAAGTGCAAAACAAATTTACATATAAAAAACACATTAACAAATTCAAAAACAACATAACATTTCAAAAAACAAATTAAGAATTTAGGAAACAAATATACATTTTCA
>JAVQJG010030879.1:0-28132 GCA_036024015.1 Craterocephalus amniculus
GGCCGTCCCTATCGGTTTGAGCCAGAATATACGGATGAGGAGATATCGGAAAGGAGGAGGCAGAGACAGGCTGTGGAGCAGAGGGGCGTTGAACAGCAAGCTACTGATCGTTCACGGAAAAATAAAAGATTATAAACCTGTAAATGAGCATAATATAGGTTCTTAACTCTAAAAACAGACTAAAATATGTTGACTGTTAAACCTTCATGAGCTGTCAATTACTTTTCTTGAAGTCTTGAAAGCGGTTTCATCATCAACCACATTCACTTTTTTTTTAAATTCATCAATGTGTTTTTTAATTCCCTCCAACTCCCCTGACTGGAGGCTTCAAACGCTTCCGCTGTTCGCCGAGGTCTTCGGCTGCATCAGTATGATCTCTCTCACACAGATATGCATACAGCATCTCCTCATGCCTCCTTCTATCTACACTGCTTCCCTCTTCACCTCTGTCTGCCTCGTCTCTTTCCCTCTCATTCCTTTGGAGTACAGAGGGAGAGGCTTTGAAATGTAATCTGTGACCCTCTTTTATCTATAGGTGGGACGAGTGTACCCCCAGGCTGTCTACTTCCCAATCCGCACCCTTTACCTGACTCTCAAGATCGAGCAGAGGGAACGCTACAAAAGTGGTGAGTAAACATTGCTGGATGATGGGCTGTATTATGCTGCCACTTAACTTTTTAAGACTGATTTAAAGGAGCTATACCTGATATTATTTTAATCTTCTTAGAAAAATGGTTTCTACACGATATATTATGTGGTAAAAGGGGGAAGTCCATTTAAAATGAATGACTCATTGATTGAGCATATGTACGAGTCCAGTATATTTTAGTTAGCGAAAGCGACAAATGTTTGGATTTGGTGTGACGCTCTTTCTCGGCCAATGGGGTTAACTTCCGTTACTTCCGGATTCCGATCAGCCAGTAAGAGCGTTCCCCAAGGGCATCCGGAAGTTAAGGAAGTTACCACCATTGGCAGAGAAAGAGCTTCATGCTAAAGCTAAAAATTAGCCCCTTTCATTAACAGAAATGGCCTGGACTCATACATGTGCGCAATCAATGACTCATTTATTTTTATGGACTTAAAAGGGGTCTGACTTCCCCCTGTTACCACATTATATACAGTTTAGAAACCATTTTTCTTAGAAAGATTAAAAAAATATCAGGTATAGCTCCTTTAAGTCTTATTAGATAAAAAATCGATTAATTCTATGTTAAAGTCTTAACACAAGAAAGGTTTGTTCTTTTTACACTGCCTGTGCTTTTCTGTTCTTTAAAAATGTTTTCTGCATGAACAAAATCATTTTTTCTTTTTTTTGTTTGCCTGTAATTACACTTCTTCTCCCCTTTCCCCCAACTTTTTTTCTCGTATTTACATTCTGCCCCTAAGATTCATCTGGCCAGCAGCAACCCAGCTCAGTGGGGGCCCAGCCTCACTCTGGGGCGTCTGACCCGGGACCTATCCGGGCCACTGCCCCCATGTGGCGCTGCAGCCGGATCATGCACATGCAGCGGGAGTTGCACCCCACCCTGCTCTCCTCCCTGGAGGGCATTGTGGACCAGATGGTGTGGTTCAGAGAGAATTGGCATGAGGAGGTGAGAAGAACAGAGGTGTTGGTGTTCTGATTGTATGAATTTGTCACTTTCCATGTGTTTGTGGTGGACAGTGGATCAGATGGTGAGAAAATCATACAGATGGTGGTGAGGTGTTTTTGTTTAAAAGCAAGTTGTAGTGAACAGCTTTTGTAAATGTGTGTTGTGTGATTGTGTTAAACAGATAGTGACAGGATTAAGGGGTTTTATTTATTTAACATTTTTAGGTAGTGCTTAAATGTGAGAATGAACATTTGTCAGACATACAATAGTTAGTGAAGATTATATTAAAAACCAAATGACCAATATGCATTAAAATTCTCTCTCACCTTCATATCATAGGTAGGTATTTTGTTGAGATACGTCTTTCATCAGTCACCCAGCAGCATTTCATCACGAAGCTCAATATGTTCAGGATTCGGGACTTAGACAATTGTGCAAAAATGATCAAAATCTTCTAAATGGAGTCGGCAGCATCCACACACAGGAGCTAATGTGGTTTGGAGAATGTCTGGGAGGAGGAGAGGGGACTGAGAGGAGTGATTGATGGCTTCAGTGAGTGTATGGGATGTAACAGCAGATTAAGGGCCGGAAGTTTGTTGATGTGTATATCTGTATGGTTACCTGTGATGATTTGGGGGCATCAGCAGCAGCTGCAGCCTCCATGCTTCATTCCACTGGGCGTGCTGGGTGAAGGCGTGCTGTATTGTTACCACCTTCCCACTTGCTCCTCCTTTGGTCTTGATGACTTTACATTGTTGCATCTCTCTTCCTGGAAAAATATATTTCTGTTCCATTCATGTGTTTAAAGAAAATTTGGTAAAAAAATAAGATTAAAATGATTCAAATTAATTTTACATGTACTACTTCAGATTTAGCAAATTAGTAAAGACCATTTGATTTTTCTTTATGTACATTGTTATATTTAAATTTCCTCTTAATGTCTTTCCCTGCAGGTCTTAAGGCAGCTCCAGCAAGGCTTGGCTAAATGCTACTCTGTGGCCTTTGAGAAGAGTGGTGCAGTGTCTGATGCCAAGATCACACCACACACACTCAACTTTGTTAAGAAGCTGGTGAGCACCTTTGGTGTTGGCCTGGAGAACGTCTCCAATGTTTCCACCATGTTCTCCAGTGCTGCTTCTGAGTCACTTGCCCGACGAGCCCAGGCCACAGCCCAGGACCCCGTGTTCCAGAAGATGAAGGGCCAGTTCACAACAGGTGGGTTGGCTTTTTAAAGAAGCCCAGATCTAACTGTCTCACATTTTCCTTTTCTCAAACTTAGTTGTTTGTTCACTTTAGTTTGATGATTGCGAGTTTACAATGTTACAACTTCTTTCTAACACTTTGCAGTTTGAAGTGACAAAAACAGTGAAGCACATGTTCTCAGGAAACTAAAAAAAACAACCTGCTATTGGTTTATGACAAAGTGTGAGCATATCCCAGGTAACGGAGGCGGTATTACCTCCTAGTTTCTCTCCTTCACACCATTGACAAAGATTGTGACAGAAAATCATTGACTAATGAGAATGATTAGAAATATTCACAAATGTGTGGGCAGATCGCAGTTATTAGTTTAAAAAATGTTATGTATTTTGCCATAATTTCACTTATTTATTTATAGTGTTAACTTAAGACAGTGTATATTGTTAAAATTTCCTCCTGGAACTCCAGAAAAATCTCCCCCTTAGAAAAAGGGGAAAAAAGAAAATCTAGTCTGACTGCTGAGATTTGGAGTGGAAAGATGTTCTGCTGTGGGTCTAATGTTTTGAATGAACACTTGAGGTTTCTGAGATGTTTATCTGTCAGTTTAAAGAGCAGTTGTGAGATCTACTGTCATTTTGGCCTGTATGTTGAGTTTCCTGTGCAAGCTGTGGAATCTAGCAGGGCAGGTGCAGTTTTAGTCCAGCCACGGCCTCTGAGACATTTTTCTCAAAACAATCATCCCCCTGTTTTTGGAGGCCATGTGTTTTTCTACATTGCATAAGGGAGTTGAACCGCAGTTCATTGGACCCAGTTTGAATGAGGACTGTGCTGCTCAGCTCCAGCTTACAGTGTTGAATTATATGTTGTTACTAACTGTCAAACTTCCGGTTGAACTGTTAAAAACAAAAATTTAACAATGTGTTCTTGAAATTTCTCTCTCTATTTTCTTTTTTGTTTTATGTTTTTGCCCTGACCTTAGAGTGTCCCATAGACCCAAACTGTTGGCCCTGAGAGGAGGAAATAAAAGAAATGGTATTAAAAAAACAACTTATATTGAATAAGAGAATGAAAAATTATTAATTATTAAGTGCGAGCATAGAAAAATGCTAAAAGGAGCAAACAAATGGAACAAGAGCGAGAGCCTGGGTGTGAAGACAGGTGTGATGGCATTAGCGTGCAAAAGCTTGGGACAGCACATAAACTGACTGATTGAACAGCACAAACAAAAATGAGGGAGATTCTGAGTGAGCGATTTGCTGATGAATCTTACCAGATGCTGCAATGCCAGCTGTGCTCGTGCAGCCGGGCGTCAACAGGGCTTCTGCCTCGCAGGGTGCCTGCCGACCATCACTGCACAGCTGTCCCCACGGTGGCGCAGGAGCAGGGCTGACAGAGACCGAAACCGCACAAGCCTTCCCAAGCGGAACAAACAGGGTTTACAGAGCTGCAGAGCAGCCAAGCTCCCATTCCCCGCACCGCGTTAGTGGCTCACTCGCTTTCACAGGGTTTGTGGGCTGGAAAATATGGGTTTATGTGCACACATATAACATTTGGCAGCAGGGAGGCATTCAAATCCAATTACGGAGAATGCTATTTGCATGAGTTACTGTTTTAAGCATAGATCTGTTCCAGAGACTATTGTCAGAAAAGTTTTTAATGAAAGAAATTTTGCCTTTTTAATTCTCTGCCTGTTGAATCATTTGACTTGCTATTATTGCATCTTACATAATTTATATACTCTTCATCTTAGGTTTGTAATCACTCAGAAGCTGATCACAGTCTGAAGTGGAGCCAAAAACTCCATTATCCCCATCCATGCTGCTGTGGTGACCTCTGAATCTCTCATACTTACTCACTAATAACCATAATAAAGTTGAATCGACTGCCACACCACACACATATTTAGAATCCCACACTGAGTCAAGACCAGGGCAGGACATGAGGGAATCATGGTTCTATATACAGAGGCGGCCCACCTCTTGGGACTGCATCCATAATTTGGTGCAGCAGTACAGATCCTCTGCTGTCTGTCACACAGAGCAGGTTGGCAGGATACCAGCCCTGGTTTCTACACACAGGTCAAAGAGCAGTCTAGCTACTTTCAACACTTCACTCTTTCTATCAGCATCCAGGTCCAGCTGAGCAGGGGTCAGAGATAAGTTCAGGGAGACTGATAATAACCCTCTGCATTTACTGTCTGTGCTACACTGATTGCAGAGCAAACCTGTAGTTTCTAACAGTGCTGGAACTCATTAACACCAAAAAAATTAGAAAAAACGATGTGTTATCCATGCACCCATATATGCCAGTCTCACAATCATTGGAAAAAACAAAAAAAGTCCTTAAAGAATAGAGATAGTCTGGTGGAGCACTGTATGTTGGCACGGTGTGGCTTTGGTGGTTTTCCATGATAGTGGTAGAGCAAGTTTATTTGTATCACACATTTAATGTACAACATGATGTGGTTTACACAGGGCGCAGAAGAATGCATTAAAAATTAACAAAAGAATTTAAAAGAGAGAAAATTAAAAAAATTATTAAAGCATGATTATAAGTGTTCATAAATCTGAATAAAATCATCTTAAAATAATGTGAGATAACTAAATAATGAGTTGGTTCAAAGATACCTTGCAGTTTTCATACATACTGTAGGAGCATGACAAAATGTTTTCAACCTGCTGCTTCTCCATGTTTAGTCAGGGCAAGCAGACCTGAGTCCTTGGATCTAAGAGCCCTGCTAGGTTTATATTTCATGAACCGATCACGGACTGAAGTGTTATGAGATTTTAAAATATATTCTGTGACTGACTGGAAGCCAGTGTAAAGATGTGTTCAGATCTTTTAGTCCTGGTTCAAACTCTAGCAGCAGCATTGTGGATGAGCTGCAGATGTTTAATGCTCATATTTAAGAAGTCCTGTTAGAAGAATATGGCAGTAATCCAGTCTACTGGAGATAAATGTTTTGATGAGTTTCTTCTGGGCTTTCTTGGGGACTAAACTCGTCTAATGCCGTTGATGTTTTTGAATTTGTAATAAAGCAGCCTTGAAGTGGCCGCCAAAAGTCAGATCAGAATTTATTGTCCTACTGAGGTTACGAACTTGTGGAGGATTTTAAGTACCAGACTCTCCAGGTGTTTACCAGTGCTGACCCTCTTCTCTTTGCAAGCAAATAGAATAATCTCAGTTTTGCAATAATTTAATTGTAAAAGATTCTCTCTACTATTGCTACTGTCATTTAGCAAACGCTTTTATCCAAAGCGACTTACATTTGAGAGAACAACACAAGCATAAAATCAAAGAGTAGGATGCAGCATGAGCAGGTGGACTGCTGGTCGTCGATGTAGTTATGCCACGTGCTAAGACTGTGCTAAGTGCTAATTTTTATTTTGTGTACACAAGTCCCTTGTAGAAATAAAAACATGCAATTTGCTATCAGAGAACCATCTTATGGTAAGTGCAACGAGCAGTTAGTGCTGGGTCAGGTTGGACACTTGAAGTGTGAAAATGCTCTTTAAAGAGATGAGTCTTATCCAGATGTTTATTTGCTCCAGACAATGACACAGTAAGTGTGTTGGGCTGCAGTCATTTTGTGACTATGACACATTAAGTTGTGTATTATCTGCATAAGTGTGATAATGAATTTTAAAGTTTTGTCATATTTGACCCAAGAGGAGCATATGCAAGTTGAAAAGAATATGTCCCAGAACTGGACACTGGGGTATGACACCACAAGTCATGTCCACTTGCTCAGCTTCACTAATCGTTACAAAATGATTCCGGCTTTTTAAATAGGACCCGGACCAATTAAGGACCATTCCGGGAAGTCCAACATAATTTTCCAGCCTGTGCATCAGGATTCTGTGATCTACAGTATGAAACACAGCACTGAGATCCCACAGATCAAAGAGTGACAGCTACCCAGAATTTGTATTCAACTTAATGCCATTTAACATTTTGACCACAGTTGTGCTGCGATGAGGTGGGAAGCCTGATTGAAATTAGTCGAGATATTTGGGACACATGCGCTGTGCATGCTTTATGGTTATTTATCAGGCCCACTTCAATGCACAACAGAGTATCAGAACTGGCAAAAATGATTTTTTTTTTGTTGTAGCTCATGCTGAGCAACATGTCTACTTTTCTTTTTACGATGCAGGGGTTTATATGATTGTTATTGCAAATTATGTCAACATCTTGCTTGCAGCTGTCTCCACATTTAAAAAGGTAGATATTGTGTATGATAATATGATGGAATGATATTATTCTGCATCGGGACTTCGAAAGAGTGGAGCATTTTTCTTCACATTTTCTATTTGTGAGCATTGTACACTTTTACGGTTGTCCAGCGGCAATTTCACAGGACTGTTTCAATTTTACCTCTCCTATTGAGGCAGGTGAATTGCAGTGGGACAGATGGCGAAATAGGGCCACTACGAAAAGAACATTGGCTGTTTTAAAGGACTTATTTAAAGTATTAGGAGGTCTCACTCTGGTAGAGATTGCAGAGGTTTGAAATGGCAATACCTTGCAGTTTCCATGGATTCATTTTAACAGCCTGCATAGCAGGATGTTCTGAAATAAGAGATGCAGCTGTGCACGCATGTGTGTGTGCATGCACGTGCCTGTTCATTTTACAGAAATGTCTGGGGGGCTTTGCTCTAAAATGGAAAGCCTGCCTGGCTCGCTTCTCTTTCTTCCATTGTTATTGCTACAGCTCATCACAATATGTTATGTGCAGTATGAGTTGTGACTTCAAACAGGAATTTTAATACTTTAAGACTCGTTTTTATAGCTCTTAATTCAATCAGCTCCGGCCTCTACCAGAGAGTTTTAAGTCAACTGAGCAAATGGTGGTGCTTTTGCCGGCAGCCTGTAATGTCTGACTTATCTTTCAGGACTTTAAGCACTTTGTAGTGCTTTAAGCAAAGCACTACACCTTAGTGCTGGAGAGGAGCGGCCAACGATGCAACACGATCTTTAAAGATTCCATTTTTCACATTTGTACATCTGTATTACTGCTTTCATCATCTAGGTGTACATTGTAGCTTCAGATAAAACTTGAAAAGCTCTTAGTATTGAATCTATGCTGCTTGTATTGTTTGCCACTGTATGGTATTTTCTGTTTGTGTCCAAGGTTATAGATCTTATGAATCCAGCTTGGAGCTGCCTACCATAGTGTTTTAGTGTGTTGGCATCTGAATGCAGGTACATGGGAACAGCTGGGTAATTTGTGACTGGACTGAAGTCACTCTACAGATAGTTGATTGGGGAGGGAAAAGCCTAATATATGGAGTCTTCAATATAGATGTCTCACTCTGCCTGAGCACTTAATATGATGGCTTTTGAAGCTTGCATCTGCTCTTTTATCGTCTTTTTTTCTTTTCTTATTCTGTTTCCAAACCTCACCCATTTATCTCAGTCACTGATACAAACTTATTAAATGTCTAAGATCCTAATTATTTAAAAGATGTTTCAAGCACAAGTTATCTTTTTTCCCTTTTATTGCCTCAGAGTATTAAAAAAAGAGAGAATAAAGGTGAAGACAGAAGTAACTGAAAGAGTATGAAAAAATATGCACATGATTTTGACAATGACATCTTCCGATGTCTCTCCTGCCCCAACAGACTTTGACTTCAGTGTGCCAGGCTCCATGAAGCTCCACAATCTGATCTCCAAGCTCAAGAAGTGGATCAAGATCTTAGAGGCGAAGACCAAACAGCTACCCAAGTTCTTCCTCATTGAAGAGAAGTGCCGCTTCCTCAGCAATTTCTCTGCCCAAACTGCTGAAGTGGAGATCCCTGGTGAATTCCTGATGCCCAAACCCACTCACTACTACATCCAGATCGCCAGGTAAAGGCTGCATATAAGACACACGGCTGAAGTAGTTTTCATCTGAGCTAATGAGGATTCATTTACCACTGTTTGTTCCCAACCCCTCTCAGGTTTATGCCCAGAGTGGAAATTGTTCAGAAACACAACACTGCGGCGCGCCGTCTCTATATCCGCGGCCACAATGGCAAGATCTACCCGTACCTGGTGATGAATGACGCCTGCCTGACAGAGTCGCGGCGAGAGGAGAGGGTCCTGCAGCTTCTCCGCCTCCTCAACCCCTGCCTGGAAAAGAGGAAGGAGACCACCAAGAGACACCTCTTCTTCACTGGTATGTTTAGAAAGAAATCGTTGTGTTTCAAGAATATGTTAAGGATGAGATTCTACCAGAATAATAATCGTTTAAAAAGACGAGGGTGAATAAAGGAGGTAAATATAGTTTTACAGCAGATATTGATTTAAAGTGCAGTGCCAGTGTGTATAAAAACGTTTA
Source organism: Craterocephalus amniculus (assembly GCA_036024015.1). Taxonomy (NCBI): domain Eukaryota; kingdom Metazoa; phylum Chordata; class Actinopteri; order Atheriniformes; family Atherinidae; genus Craterocephalus; species Craterocephalus amniculus. The sequence goes on from JAVQJG010030879.1 coordinate 9,115, forward strand.
AACTACACACATTTACCTTCTCTGACCCTGCTTGGTGTTGATCTCTGGCACACAGTGGCTGCATCTCTTTCCCAGTGCCAGAGTATTTTTATTGTAGGTTTAGTTTACATTGTGGTCATACAGAGTTTATTTGCAAGAAAGTCCAGCCAAATGTTTACAGTTTCTCTTTTACTGATGTGGTTGTTCTCACTCCTCTCTCTCCCACTTGCTTTTTCTTTCCACCCTCCTCTCTTCATTCATCTCTTCCCAACCTTTTCCCTTGTTCCCCCTCCACGGCTGCAGTTCCTCGAGTGGTGGCGGTGTCGCCTCAGATGCGGCTGGTTGAAGACAACCCCTCATCTCTGTCACTCGTGGAAATCTACAAGCAGCGCTGTGCCAAGAAAGGCATCGAGCACGACAACCCCATCTCACGATATTACGACCGTCTCGCTACCGTGCAGGCCAGAGGAACGCAGGCCAGCCACCAGGTATGGAAACAATCATTACAATCAACCTATCATTAGCATTGGTTTCAAATGCAGCTGCAGTGTTAACTAGCTGGCAATCCAACGTGTTTTTACATCTCCCCACTGGATTCCTGTGAATTATTAAAAAAACAAAAAACTAGCAGATCCTGGTGTTCATGCTTAAAGCGCTACATGACCTTGCCCCTAGTCATATATTTATATAACTTCCTCCTTTTACGACCTGAGCGCATTCAACATCAATGTTTTTCCACACTGCAACTGCCTCTTTTAGCCATGATCCACTGAATGATTTCCTGCAGTCTGAAGCTGCGTCTACATATGCACTGAAGTCTGGAAGTTTCCTAGAGAACTTCTGGAGCGGCGGAGGGTTTGACTCTAGATTTTCTACTGAGGTTTCTCATCCATCTATTTAATAAAATCTCTGGATCACCAGCATGTCAGACAACATGTGAACATGTCTGCAAATATGACAGTTTGCTGTCGCTGTGCACCTGAGCGTGTCTGCAGTGGACAGTTTGCCCTTTCTGTTGACCTGCATGCTGCTTTCTGCTCGCTCTCTGGACACTCACACAGATGCATCATCACCATAAAGTGCTCGGTCTGCCGTTCTCCTCATGCTGTGTATAAAAGCGTGATCCTCCCCACAACATTTCTGAATTGCGTGCTGCGGCCACCGTTTTCTTCTACCTCCTTCCTCACATTTCCAACTGGGAAATGGCATCTCCATCTCTGCTGTGAAGCTTTGGTGTAAACATCAACTACAGAAAATCCTGGAAAACCCCAGATGTTATTGTTTGGAAACGGCTTCAGATTTGCTGAATCTGCAAACTGTTTAAGACCTTTTTTTTTACTCACTTCCATCCCTGCCTTATGAGGGAAGTTGCGTAATATTTGAGATGTGCTATTTTACATGAAGACTGAAAGAAAAACCTTTTATGTTTAGTAATAGTTATTTATGCAGCTCCATTTGACCTTTGCTCTGCTTCTGATCCATCGCAGGTCCTGAGGGACATCCTAAAAGAGGTCCAGGGCAACATGGTTCCTCGCAGCATGCTGAAGGAGTGGGCCCTCCATACATTCCCCAACGCCACCGATTACTGGACCTTCCGGAAGATGTTCACCATCCAGCTGGCCCTCATTGGTCTGGCTGAGTTCATGCTTCACCTTAACAGGCTCAACCCTGAGATGCTGCAGATAGCACAAGTGAGAGACAAACACACACACACACACACACATCGATAATATTTTGTGTGTTGGCCTTCCTGTCAAGGACAAGAAGGATCCATTTGACAGAGGCTAATTTCATACGTATACACACTCAAAGATGCATTAAGAGATCTCCAATACCCCTTTCGATATCAGGCTGTATGAATTACAATTCTCCCCTATGACTTTCACGGCAGACCTATCAGTCCGTCATCCGCTGTCAATGCTAAGGCTGTTTTGACAGAGCGTTACATTCAGTCCCTCTGCTCAGCGATCAAAGACGTTTCAATTTGAAGAGCCTGCGTTTGTGTGCATGCACGTCTCCCGCTCAGTCTACACACATCTGTCTGCCGCTCAGGGTGCGCAGACAGCTTTTTAAAAAAGTCATTATTAAAGATGATTGTGTCAGTTGGCCACCACTCCCCTCTGATCCTAATCGGCCTTTGCTGACAGGCGTTCCTCTGGGCAGCTAAGCACTGGTATTAAGCCCCCTCTCTGCCTGTTCCACTCCACAGATCCCATTAGACACAGGGGGATTACAGTGTGGAGAGTGTACGCACATACAAACATACACACACACACACAAGAAGAGAGGGTGCAAGGACAGGACATCGCAGCCAAATTGGCGTCCCTGACCCCGCCTCTCTGAGGCATCGCGCTCCTTCAGGTCGACCCTCATCGCGATGCAAGATGTCCACAAAAAGTACTGCAGTGTTCATCTGGTTTTAATTCAGTAAAAAGCCCAATTTACCAGAACAACCCGGAGTGAAAAGCAGAAGGTCTTCAGGGCATTTCCACTGACAACACAGGCTGCAGGGTTTTGTGTTTCATCATTTCCTCATGGTCAGGTTTCATTGCTGTGAAGCAGCTCTGCCTGTCACAATGACACATCACCAGCCCTGTAAATGAAAACGTGCCTCTAGTAAATGATATTATTGTCTGCATGGTGCAGAGTGAGCGAACAGCGTTTAAAATATGCAGCTGGAGGCAGGTCATGTGAAGTTTTATTGAATTTTAGCCATAATAGAAGTAAATGTTCTTGAAGACCTTTTTATCCAGCACCTCCCACATCCACAGCAGGAGAGCAAGTTGTAAAATCGATAAGATCACGAGCAGGTCTTCTGGCCTTATCGGACTATTTGACCCGCGTGGCCTTCATGGAATCGTTATGTGATTGTGTTGAATCAGGGTGGTAATGATCCCACAAGAGGTTAAATGCCTGCAGCTTCCTACCAGCCAGCACAGAAAACGCTAAAGTGACTTAAAGATTCTGAAGGGAGTCCAAATATGCCAGAAGTATATAACCAGCGTTATAATCTGCACCCGTCAAAAACAAACGCTGGGGTCTTTTCTTCAACACTTTCTGTTTTAAACTGCATAAAACAAATCGTGGATTAATGCGATTGACTTGTCCATGTGATTGCTTCAGTAAATTTTCATTTCAAGTTGCTCAGATCTTACAGGACTTAGAATTAAAAAGTGGTAGAGAATGAAGCGGTGCACATGTGAATGGCACAACATGAGCTTTGAAAATCTGTCAAAGTATGATTGAATAGTCGAGAGCTGTGTTGGTGCTTATCAGTGCACCTGCAAGCGAGTGGGCTCTCCTCAATTATTTAATTCTCCTCATAAGACCTTTAGTTTCCATCGACTTCTTTGCTCCCTCGTATCTGTAAAACTCATTGCTCTAATGATCAGTAGCAAGTGCTTCACACAGTTCGCAGCCTCACATCACCACATCCGAACACCAGTGTAGCAGCATTCACTCACACTAGGCAACAAATAAAGCTATTGCTAGCCACTAGAGTGGTGATTTAGCATTCTGAGCGCTTCCTCCGAAACCTCCTCCCTCTGCAGGCTTATCTGAGCCTCCTGGGGGCTGCTGGTGTCTCAGCCCGCTGCCTCAAGCCCCTCTGCAGGGACCAGGAGGAGCAAATGACTGTAGGTGAGAGAGAGAGAGGGAGAGTTGAGGAGAAGAAGGGAGGGAAGGAAGAGGTAGGGCTGGAGGAGTTCGAGCGCAGGCTGAAATGAAATGCTTTGCTATAAAGCTGTCACAGCTACTCACTTCTTCATATAAGGGGAGCTTATCTTTCCTGGAATGGCTGCATGTGTAGCGCCCCTCGAACACATAAATGCAGGCTTAAGGATGAAAACCTGGCTGTGTATATGTAAGTCGGCAGGGAGCAGCAGGGACAGGAGAGTGGGGGTGAACTGAGGATTATTGATGCTCTGCTGCAGATAGTTTGACATGTTACTGTGTCTGGGTCACAAAGATCAATAACAGCCGCCATCTTGTTTTCTTGAGCTCGCTGAAAAGAGATATTTTCTTGTGCTGCCTGGTTTTAAACACAGCAGGAAACCTTATTTTTTTCTTTTTACATGTTAAATCCACCTCGCAGTTTTGTAAAACTGCTTTTACTAAACCTTCAACTTCGCTCTGCCCTTTTTTCTTTTAGGACACAGGCAAGCTGAATGTGTCTTACTTCCGCTTTGACATCAATGATGCCACCGGCGACCTGGATGCTAATCGTCCTGTTCCCTTCCGCCTGACGCCGAACATCTCCGAGTTCCTGACCACCATCGGAGTCTCGGGCCCGCTCACCGCCTCCATGATCGCTGTGGCTCGATGCTTCGCTCAGCCAAACTTTAAGGTAGCTCATCTCTGCCTTTTCATCTGTTTTATTCCCTCTTATTATTGTTAGACCTGAGTTTTTCAGGAATAATACACTTTAAAAAGAGGTAAAATGAGGATAGGCTTTTATTTAGGGCTCTATTTAGCTCTCAGAAGTTGTGTTCATTTTCTCATGCTAACCCGCAGCAAATGATTTATGGAACGGAATCTAATGGAACCAATTTACATGTTTGGATATCTTCGATAAATATTTTTGAAAAAGAAAAACTCCCATTTAAAGCTCACAGAATTTTTGGGCTTGAAAATGAAAAATATCCTAAATATTTCTGTGTTCATTTAAATAATAACAAAGTAGCATTAAATATTATATTAAGTATTAATTCATCTATAATTAGAGTTAATATCAAACATTTAAAATTAAAATAATAAGGTTGAATATCTTTTAATATAAAATGATAAATATGAAATTTTCCTTTGAGGACTAGAAAGTATCAGGTTAATTCAATTCAAATGATTCATTTTGCTAAATAAAAAAGGCCTTATTTATCCCAGTGGGTGCAAATCAGACCATTAGCTCGGTGCTTCATTCAGCCAAACTTTTAAGGTAGCTCATCTCTGCCTTTTCATCATTCATTCGCTCTTCTTATGGTTAAACCAGAATTTTACAGGAAGAAACACTATACAAAGAGGTAAAATAAGGGTAGGCTTGCTTGTAAAAACATTTCTTTTTAGCCTAAAAAAGTTGTTTATTTTCTCTTGCTAACCCTTAGGAAATGTTTTATTGAACCAAATCTATGATGAGCATTTCAGCGGACCAGAAATGTCCACGAAGACACAGTCTGTCACGAGGACACCGCAGTTTGTCACCAACTTTTAGTTCCTGTGGTGCTCGCCAGATCTTGGTTGGCACCTAAACTTAGATAAAGCCAGAGGAAGCGCTCTGAGGCCCAACTAAAAACAATGCAGTGGGAAAAAAAGGAGCAGCCAGACAGCTGTATAATATGTGTGGCACAGTAATAACAGGCGTGTGGTGTCTATGTATAGGTTTGGTTCATACTCGGTCTGACTGATGTGGAGGACGCACCAGTGCTTGAGATGCGAATAAACAAAAATGCAACGATGCGAGCTAGTGAAGGCTCAGTGCCAGAGGGCTGAAAGAAAATGAACGGGAACACAATAAAACCGACACGTAACAGTCGGGCACTCCAAGATAGCAAAGCAGGAAACCATACAAACAATGTCTGCAAGTTTTCACATGATGTATTCTCTCATAGGTGGATGGCATCTTGAAGGCGGTCCTTCGTGATGAGATCATAGCATGGCACAAAAAGACCCAAGAGGACACCTCTGTTCCTTTGTCCCCCGCCGGCCAGCCCGAGAACATGGACTCCCAGCAGCTGGTCTCACTGGTCCAGAAGGCCGTCACAGCTATCATGACCCGCCTCCACAATCTGGCTCAGTTCGAGGGAGGGGAGAGTAAGGTCAACACCCTGGTGGCTGCAGCAAACAGCCTGGACAATCTGTGCCGCATGGATCCTGCCTGGCACCCGTGGCTCTGAGAGAGCAGCGATGACACGGCCGAGTTAATGACATGCAAGGCAAACGTGTCTGTTTCCTGTTATTATTACATATCTGACTAACAGAGATAAGGGCTGTGACTTGTAGGCCGATCTCACTGTAACCGGAGCCTGAGGGACTCAGTGTTTGCTGAAATTCTCTGAATCAGTTCAGAAAGAGGAATCAAGCTGTTGTTTTTAATGGAGCTAGCCATTATGCTTTACACTGCTGGACTGGTCTTTTTGGGACTTTTTGTTTTTATGAAAATACATGTTTTTCTCCAATTCATATTTATTTTTATAATGTAAAGACGGGCCTGCGCATGAAGCTAGTTGTGCTGTTTTCAGTATGACACAGAGGTAGCACACAGACAGATTTGAGCCAGTCTTATGGGTCTTTATTTAAGAAACGGGAAAAAACTGTTGTTTTTGTAGTTGCTGCTGTCCTGTCTAGTACATCTGTCGAGCTTATTCCACTTACATTTTGTCCTGAAATATTCCTCTAAATTCAGTATTTTTAAGTAACTGTAGCTTATTTTGTTCCTGCAAAATAAGGAATATTGTGAATAACTGTTTTTTTTCTTTTTTAAATGTAAGAGGTGTGAATGATTTTGTCCCAAAAGCGATTTTACTACCAGTCATGCCCATTGACCCTGTAATAAGTTGATAGTTGCAATGCAAATACATCAATCTCACACATCCCTCTCTATTTTGTAGGTAGGTATTTCTACCTTTTCAAACAGAAGTATTGTCTCTTGCCTTGTAAATAAGCATTTTGTTGTAATAAAATGCTCTTTTTACTATATAGAAGTTGGTTTTGGTCCTTATTAAAACTCGTGTCTCAGAAATTAGCTCCCATGATCTGTGCTCACAATTACCATCAAGCTAAACTCACAATTAGTTTTACTCCTGACTTGTTATTTTTCAGCAGTTGTAAAACAGCAGTAATAGACAGTAATTTCCATCTGGAGCTCCATCCACTGCATCACTGTCACTGGCATAATCACTCTGAAGGACGCACTCTGCGATATTATTGCGGCGATAACTCATGATGTGAAATGACGCCAGATGAACTGGTTCCTGATGTTGAAAAGTCTATTGCTGTCATCCTGGTGGTTAGATGGCATTTATGGAGAGGCTTTTCAGTGAAACACTTGAATCTGAGTGCGTGAGCCTGTCACGGATGCAATAACCTTGTGGTCATTTCTTCTTTGGTCCTAGAAAGGTGTCCGTGTGTTTCCCAGAACCTGACTGCGTCTGATTAATGAGCAGCAGCAGATCTGGGAGTGGGCTGGCCTCTCTTGACTTATACACACTGTCAAGCAGCCTCCCTGCGTCCATAAACATAGGTTATATCTCTGTTTGCTTCTTTACAATCCACGCAGTTTGCCTCTCAGCATGCTGGCACACATGCCGTTAACATTTCTCTTTCCTTCTGTTTAACAAATGAAAAAACAACAGTTTTAAAGTCTGAGCAGCCATGAATATTCTCTGTAATTGACGTTTCATTCCCCATCAGCTTGTGTTTTCATGAGCTGTAGTGAAGTGCTTGACTGGGTACGTTCACAAAGTACTTAAGATGGTTTGTGTAAATGCTTGACAGTTTGTATTTTTCCATCCCGGGCCTCTCCAAACATCAAAATGCTCATGGAAATGTTTGCGAATGGTTTCGCAAGGTTTGTTTCACTCAGTCTAGTTTCCTGGCAACATGAGCTGTGTCATTTCCAGAGTTTGACCGTCTCCGTTTTACATGTTTGGATATCTTTGTTAAATATTTTTGAAAAGAAAAAACTCTAAGCTCACAGAATTTTTGGGCTTGAAAATTAAAAATATCCAAAATATTTTTTTTCATATAAATGATAAAGTATAAAATATTATATTTAGTGTTAAATAATCTATAATTAGATTTAACAAATATTGTTTAAAATTAAAGTACAAAGTTTGAATTTTTTTTTTTAATACATAAAAAATGTAACTTTCTTTTAAGGCCTTTAGAAAGTAACTTTCAGTATAATTCAATTGAAATGAGTCATTTTGTTAAATAAAAAAGGCCATGTTTATCCCACTGGGTGCTAATCAGACCATTCACCAACTAAACAAGACTGCTGGAAAGTTTTACTTTTCAACATTTTGCAAGAGTAAACGTTTGATTGTTTGCAAATGAAAGTTTACCAATTATAGAAGCAAAGCAGAATTATTTGACTCTTGAGATATTTTCTTCTCCTGTGTTGGTCCGGTCTCATCATACGCAGCTCCCAGTGGAAGCTTTGTGAAGTACGGTTGAGCCCTTATGACTTCAGCTTTGCAAACGTTGGCTTAAAACGAAGACTGTATCAGGCTTTCTTCCTTCTACCAGCCAAAAGAGAGGAAAAACAATTGTAACCAAGTTGCATTTAGTTCTCTTTCATTAATTCCCAGCTGGTATGGAGCAGACACATCTCCTGATGGTCTGTCCACAATTATGATGATAATCACTTACTTAATCCTTAACAGATTTCCAAGCAGCTTAGTGAGTTAAAAATGGCAAAAATGTAGGATTCAGTACTTATTGTTTAAACTGGGAGGAAGCTTCTACACCTGGATGGTCCTCTGCCATAAAAATCTCAAAAAATGGGAGATTTCATTGCATTTCATCCTACAGTTACTAAGATCATATGCAGGATTTATTGTGTGGGAACCAATGAAGTCTAATTGTGATGCCTTCCCTTCAAAGTTCACTTCAACAAAGAGAATTGCCAATATCTATGATTAATCCTCTGAGGACCATGAACCAGAAGATGTTTCAGTCTGACGCTGTGCAAGTTAGAAGGAAACTGTCTAAATATCCAGCAGAAAACATTGAAACAGAGTGCACATACTTTTCTTTTCTCCTCCTTTGAATGTGATACTTTGAAGCTGATTAAGTTACATTCCAATCCTGCCCTTTTCCACCCTCTGTTTTCCAGAGATAACTTGTCACTTTTAGTTTGTAGTGAGAGGAATATTGGTCCAAAAGTCTACCAGCGCACCAGCTTGATGCTAGATGACATCTACTCTGGACACCTGAAAGGGGAACCTTACCTCTTCAATATGTTTTTTCATCGACACTATATCTTCACATCACAATGGAGGGATTTAGTTTCTCAGCAAATAGAAGCTCACGCAAACACATTTTTTTTAGGCCTTTTGAATCACTGGAGCTTTTTTTTAAACCAAGGCGTAAAACAAGAAGATACACACACATGCTCACATATGTCTACTTACAGATGTGTCCTACATGGCTTCTGGTTTCACAGGAACAGAGGTGACAGCTGCAGCAAGCACATCCTCCTCCTTTTCCCTTTTCTACTCCCTGAAACCAGTCAAGTGGATGCAGACTCCACCACCCCTACTTAACGTCTCCGTCCCCTGTGTGAGAGGAGTGGAGCTGACTGAAGCGCTCCTGCGGGAGTGCAGGTGTAGAGCCTGGATCATCGGCTGGCGCAGAGCAGATATCTCAGAGGACACGGCAAAGCAGGAATAGTTCCTGGATGGACCGGCTGATGAAATCTTGCCCCTCCAATGACTTCCGTCCCCACAGAGGAGTGGGAAGATCTGAAAGGAGTAGAGGCAGCTTTTTTTCAGCAGCGAAGCTGTCAAAACACCACCTGAGACTCCGTGCTGTAATAAAAAAAACTACATTTGTTGTTGAGTCTGTTTGAGGGTGAAGCTGTTCTCCATATTAAAAGGACAGAGGTGATGAATACTTTACTTTTCTTTTCATCGTTCAATATGAGGGGGACACCAACTCTTCTGTTTCCACAGCCGGAATCTAATTATATATCACATTGTATCGCACTTTGTAGCGCTGAAGGAGGGAGAGGACTCTTTGTATCTTCATGTAAACAAACCATATTAATCAAAAAACAATTGTGTGTTGATCTGGAGCCAGGGAAGCAGCGCGGCTCATATCTAGCAGCTGAGGATTTGTTTTGTTGCTCAGAGAATGAGTCCCATTAGGACTTCTTAATGGCATTTCCACTCAGAGGAGTTGAGCTCATTAGTTGTGTGTCTAAAATCTGCCATTATGATTTTAATTGCCCAAGTTGTGCACACAGCAGCGTTGTATGCAATCAAAGTCACTTTTTCTGCCTTGGTGACAGTGATGCAGCAGGACGTGAACAACTCATTTGCCGAATTAAACTTATTCCTGTTTACTTTTTTAAAGAGGTTTAAAGAGATAGAACGGAAGTGACAAGGTTATTTTTGTTGCACAAATATAAATGTGCCCCCCGCTTTCTGGAAGAAAAAAACGATGTGAAGCGACAGCCTGCAGGAGAGTCACCCCTGTGTTCCCAGGGTCCTGGATTCCAGCGCTGCAGCCCATAATGGGAACTTGAAGACATATCCTCCAGCTCTGTATTCACTCAGTATGACACAGTTCAGAGTTAAAGGGGAGGTAGTCAAAGTGATCGCAATTGTTGTCTTTGTTTTATCTGATACCTCAGTAGCTGAGCTGTGTGGCCAAAGGCAATGTGCTGACACGCAGTGACACCTAGAGCAGCTATTCCAGTCGCATATTACCCACTCAGGGTCGACTTCAATGCACAACAGGAGGGTGTGTGTGTGTATACAGAAGAAACAAGAGTAAAAATAAAACTGGAGAATACAGGAGCCTGTGAACATACATGTAGACCCACAGAAGCAAGTGAGAAAGCAAAGAAAAAATGTGACTGAATTCATTTCTACATGGGATGGAACATGTGTGAACCCAAGATATTACATCAGCTCCCTTTCATTTGCCATTAGGCATCCATTTTTACATTTTACGCCTGAAACACATTATAGTTCTTTTCACTTAGTAATAAAACATTTGCTAAGGGATCAATGCTTTCTTATATCAACTATTTTGTTCCATATTACTTCCGATCACATCTTGTTTTCAACAGAAAAAGGATCACGTTTCCCTCATGGTCATTTAAATATTCTCTGCAATTTGGATCAGCTTCATATAAAATTGGGCATAATTAATATGATTTAATCAACCGCATGTTGCATGTATTTTTTCCAACTTCAGAGATGACATTTTGGAAAATAGTGTTCTTTGATTTCATAGTGTCTCACACTGGTGACCCTAACATAAACCCATCGGACTGATAAACAATACCGAGCCACTTACGTGTTTCTGTGAACAGTTACATTCCAAATGTTATTAGAACGGGAAACAATCTTAAATCTTACAGATTGGGCCAGAACACACTGAGCTGATTATGTTATGACAACTCAAACTGGACTAAAATGAAACAACAGCTTCATTCATCTTCATTGCTGTTGCCAGTTGGCAGCATCACCTGTAAAGGAGTGTTGAGCAGCAGAGCATGATTAATTATGAAGTAGCCTTGGAACTGAATACCACACTGAAGTGGTGTTGGTTTGAGTGAGCATTAAAGCTTGGTTAACGTGTTTATAAAGCACATTCAGACAGAGAATATTTATAGGCTTACAGCACTATGATTTTGGAGCCATGAATTATGCATTTTTGTTTACATTATTCTAAGTCTTAAACTATTTTCCAATGAATTACTTATTCTGGCTCCCTGCTGATGTGATGTCTTGTTTTCTCATGCTCAAAGCCCTGATGGGCCCTTTGTAGATCAGGATACATTACTTAAAGAGATACTGTGTAACTTTTGGCCACAATGGGGGTCGTAAACATGCAATTTCCCCCAAAATTAAAATTTCAACCCAAATATCATCCTAATGTGAGTATTAATGGACAATTTCTGGGGTCAATGAAGTGCTTGACACCTTTCACCACTCTGAGGGGGCTGCCCTTTCCAAAAGCAAGACATGCAACTTGGCATGAGCGGAACCATCTCTCATGGATCATGTGACCTGCAGCACTTGGTTCTGTGATTCATGATACTTTTTCTTTGAAAGTTAGTGAAATTTAAACAAAGTTAGAACATGAAAATGGTGTCTGAGGAGCTCAGAAAGATTTAGACCATTTAATTTAGCAATAGTGTGGTGTGGCCTGTGGGAAGTTACAGATTTACCCCCGTAGTGGCCAAAAGTTACACAGTATCCCTTTAAGGATACTTGTATTCATTGACAACTATTCCCAACCCTGAGCAGGTCTGGAAAAAGTGGTCCAAAAAATGGTGGATTCCTTCATAAATCAACTAAAGTCAGGGGAAGGCAGAATTTTTTTTGCTTTTCTTTTCTTACAGAAGGCGTTTGGCACATCACAGCACAGAAAAACACCATCTCACTGACAGATGTGTGGAGCTCTAGCTGCTCTATACTCGTCCATTGTCATGGTTCACTGGGGCAAAATTAACTGAGTCATCGCCTTTGCTTTTTTTATGCTGTCAAGTCAAAACATGAAAAAGGTTGATATTATCACTGCTTGCTGACTTGTTTTCAAATGTGAGTCATGCATGCTGAAGTAAAGCTTGCAGGGTCTGCGGGAAACCTGTTGAGGAAGACAAGCCAGATTTTTTTTTGGTGTTGATTTGACATTTTGTCTGTCATATGTCTAAAAATGACATAAAATGACTAATTCCTCTTATGTTGCTAAAGCTTTGTGTGGGTTCAGGGGCAATAACAACGTTTATTTCATATTTGAAACTTAATTAGCTCTTCTAAACACAGAAAATGCTGTACTGCTTGACTATTTGATCATTAAACTTCGGTAAGGAAGCAAGCTCATTCACTTCATCTGAACACTTCAAGACTTACAATAAGCTCCCTGATAAGCTCTCTGCAAACTGAACAATCCTTCAGGTTTAAGACGTCTTTAAATTAAATGTCTCTCCTTTCAGCTCGTCAAGCATATTGAACCATCAATCTGAGTCATGTGTGCTGCAACAAGAAACATCCAAACCCCGGAAGGCCATTCATTGTTCACATAATATTACATGAACAAATTAACAAATCGTTCAATTTCAGTCTCAGAGTTGCATTTTGCAAATGAAGTGAGAAAAAAATGCAGTCACTGAATTTAACAACAACACAAACCAATATTTGGGCATTGTATCTGTAGATGTCTCCATCCACAAAATCCAAAGTTTTGTCATATTTATGTGTAATTATTTAAAAAACCTCATGACTGTGTCTGTCTACTTCTAAAGATCTATTTTAGCCCAAACATGATTGTTGTCTATTTCTACTAAAGTAATATTTCCTTCCAGATTTGACAATATTTGTGTGACAGTGAGAGTCCTGTCTATGCCTCTGACTGATCATGTGCCCTGGCCACAGGGACATCCCTTTGGCTTACTGGTCAGCGTGCATAACTTTCACCCAGGAGGTGATGGGATCAATCCCCACCCAGGCCCTCCTTCATCCTGCCACATTCTGGTGCTTGCAAGTACGTTCCATGTAGTGTAGCATGGATTCCAAATAGGTGTTGTGTGCTTAAAGCATGGGGATGTGCTTGTGGAAATACGGGGAGAGATGTGACAGTGATGATTGATCTTGTGCCCGTCGCTTCTTGTCTACAGTCCCTTTGGCTGACTGGTCAGCGCACATGACTTTCCCCCAAGAGGTGGTGGGATCAATCCCCACCCAGGCCCTCCTTCATCCTGCCACATGTGCACCAATCGTAAATGCTTTCAAGGCAACATTTCCACATAATGCGTATATGGGCAGTGTTTTACAGGATATAATCATTGTATTTGAAAAATTAAGAAAATGACTGATATGACTGTTTGAGTTAGAGAACTCATTCACTCCATCTTGACAAAGTTTGTCTTTTTGGAATAGCCTGCATGTCAGACATAACTCTATTACTAGTCTCCCTTTCAGCTGCGACATTCATAGTGTGAGGGGTGGGTTACGTTTAGTGAGGCTTGAGGTTATTGGCTTGTGTATGGTGTTACGATGTTAGTTTTATATAATTCCAGGTAATTTCTATATTGTAGGACTCAAACTCTCTTTAGGTGCTGGTTTCTTAAGTTTTCAGGCTCCCAAAACTCTGGTTCCATTTCAACAAAATGTCCACTGATTAAAAAAAAGTTAAGTGGTTTCACCTAAACTCGCCTCTGTGTGGAGAAGGCCATTAGTTTAACAATCACCCATGCTCTGTACAGTCAAGACCTCATGGATCCTCGGGGGTCTTTGGGTAACTCCTTGAAGGGTCTGGGACCCCAGGTTGGAAACCACCGCTCTATCCAAACATAGCTCCGTTCTTCACTTATTATTAGTTCCTTTCAAACTGCGAGATTCTGCTCCTTACAGTTTAAATTAATTTACTTGGCTGAGTACAATCCACTTTACTGGGAACTACTTGGCAATTGGGATACAACTTTTCCATCAAAGTGTAGGACAGGTACGTACCTTGAAATTTTTCTCCTTTTCTTTCTCCTTGTCTTTTACAAAACTGACGCCTTGCATATTGAGGTTATATGAACAGAATTTAATGAAAGGGGAACTGGATTAGAATGGCCTCTCCACCTCTTAGTAAAGTCCCTTTAATTTCCATGATTAGAAAGCCCTTTTCCTGCTTCAGTCTAATCATGAGTGGCTGGCTGAGTGGTGCTCACTCGTTTGCTGATGTTGAACACCGTTTAGCCCATCACATGGACTTGGAAATCAATTTGTGTGCTGTAGGGATCGGTGCTTTGCTCACATATAGATTTAGTGCTATAAAACTGGAAATGTGCGGGCTGTTGCCAGTATTGCATGAAGGGTACAAGACAGCTTTTGAACCACCACGATTGGTTCCCAGTGATTGGTTTTGCATTTGAATGAACACGGGAGCCTGTCAGTGAATGAGGTGACGCACCATACATTGTAAGATTGCTCCATGCTCGTTTGGTTTCAACACATTATTCCAAGTATAAATGTATAAAAAAGGTCTACATTATGACATTACTTATATTTACTATACTTAAATGGTCACAGCGTCCCATTTTCTTCTGATAAATGTTATTAGATATTTTAGCACCTGCTTCAACCTCAGTGGTTGGATAAATGAAAAAAGAAGACAGAGAATATATACAGTAATACATGCCAAGAGGAACGATGTTGGGACCATTTCCCTCTCTATGCTTGCGGTTCTGATAAGTCTTTTTGTGTTTTTACAATGTTTTCTGTTTTATATGATTCAACTGAAGTTAAGGATTTGTTATTTTCCTCAAACTCTTCTAACATAAATGAATCTGTTGCATCAAAGTAAGGTGCCATGGAAATACCCAAGGTGCCAGCCATCCAGCAACCTCTTGAATTAAATTAAATTTAATTCAAGGTAAGGGCGTTTAAGGAAAACTCTTACTTACAGTAAAACTCTTACTGTAGATATGAGGAGAAATGGTTGTTCCTGCATATTCCTGTTAACAGGACAGCTTGTCTGAATGTTGTTTTTACACATTCCATAGCAACAGCTGTCATTCCCTAACAAGGACTTGAGACAGATTCAGACACTGAGTTATAGGGTGTGCACCGATAAGATGTTCTTTTCGCCAGATAGGAAGGTTTTTGACCCAGTAAATGTGTGGGGAAATGTTTCCCTCCCCAGTGCTGGATGACATGCATAGTAATATAGTTCATTTAACATTTATTGCTGCTTAGTCCTTATTATGCATGAAAAAAATCCTTATTATTAAGGAAAAGAAAAAGGCATATTTTCCTGGTAAGAGTGGTAAATGCAGCCTGTTTTAGCCATGATTTCATAGTACCGTTTTCCAACTTCAGCCCTTAAACAAGTTGGTGCGTTCACCTGCCGTTTTTGATCGAATTCGTTCCTTATTCGATATGTCAAATGAAAAGCAGCAGGACTGGAATCAGAAAGCTCTGCTCCAGTCAGCTGAGACGCTGGCTGGCTGGGGAAATTGACAGCTCTGTTTCTGAATAGATTTTTTGAATGATGTGATTATGATGCTAAGAGTCGCCTTGAAATACTGAAAAATTGAATGCGCTGTAAGTGCTCAGATGGAGTCATGCTTGCAGCGCTGTGATTGGTAACGTTAGTTGGCCTCACTTTGCTTCAGACTGAATAATCTCAACATCCCTTTAATTTATTTGGCACGTTCAAATTCTTACTCTTTCCAAGCAAAGATGGGTTGGTTTCTCAATACTCTGTCAAAGCATTGCTAATCTGAGCAAAAGACATAAAATTGAATCTTTTAACGCTTGCATTTCATAGTATTGTGAAAGAATCAGGAGGTTTGGGGAAACCCCATGCACATACGGTTAGAATAGAAACCACTGTTGAATTTGCCTGACCTCTGACTCCTCATGCAGCAGTGCACAAGAATGCAACCATCAATATAGTCACAGGAGCTCAAGGGTACCTGGGAGGACCATTTTTCACTCAACACAGTACCTTTCAGAAATATGACGCCTAACATCAACTCTATACAGAAACACTGAGTTGCATAATCTCGTCTTGGATGGAAAGCTGATTTCTGACTATCTTATGATGAGAAAGATCATCCAGGATGCTATCAGTGAAATACCAGTTATTTTATGGATCTTAATTTCAAACATGGTTGCTTCTGATCAGCTAAATGCAGATTTCAGCTTTGCTCTCTGCAGTGAACGCTATCACACTGAGATGATGAGCTCTGTAAACTTCCTGCTCCAGCGTCAGTTTGAATCTTCAAGCATGGCTGAAGGCTTCGGTTGTCTATGATTTAACCATGAAAAGAGGTAAAAAGACTAGCAAAAGACAAGTTCATTCCCTTCAAATGAAAAATGTATCACCAGCTCAGATGGAAATTTTTCTCTCAGCGTGACTGGAAGGCTTCCTAGTTCGCACGCACCTCCTGCAGCGGCTTCATCTCTGATCAGACCTCTAATTGTCGGCCCACATGCTTTTGTCATGAGCACAGCCAGCAGCAGCCAAACTGCCTCTCCTCGCTCCTGTCCTGCATCCCAAGCCAATTAACGATTTCACTCCTCGGATGCCCTGATCAGACCGAGCAGAAAGCTACTCGGCTCCACTGACAAGTGCCCCCACTCCCCCCCCCCCCCCCCACCACCACCACTTCCCTCCCTGCCCTCCGCTCATTCATCCCTGCATCCTCAGCGCTCTTCCTCTCCTCTGCGCCCAACTGCGTGATTTAATTTGTTAGGTAATATCAGGATTGGCATGTTCAGCACAGCTTCACTCTAAAGTGAAATTGGACAAGGGCATTGGAGCCTCACCATGTAAAACTGCCTCACCTTGACAGCTGCTTGAGTGGGCAACGGATTGCAGGAGAGTGGAGGAGGAGGGAGGAGAAGCGGCGGTGATGGGGGGTTGAAGGATGTACCGGAGAACAAGAAAGACGCCAATTCACTTCTCTCTTTTCTACAGGGGAGTTCTGTGTCAGGAAGTGTGCCAGCTATGAAGGTGGAAGCTGCTTAAAAGGGAGACAAAGCACCAGGTGCTACTGAGGAACGATCCACTCCACAACAATGTGCAGGAGCTCATCCAATCAGCCTTTGAGATTCTGGCAAGACAGCTTTTTTAACGTGTGATGAGTTTGATGGTAGTCAAGCCAAATTTTCAAAGTCTGTATTTAACAATATAAATCAGATTTATTATCTCCAAGATCTTCTGTAGCTAGTATTTACTGGCAATATCTGATCTCCACAGTGTTTTGTAGGGGCACTCTAAAGCAGGGTCTCTTGTAGCTTCTGCAGATTAGAAGAGGCCAAATTATTTCAAAAGCTGAAATGGATCAAAACATCTATAGATAAAAGGACAGCTGAGAATATAGATACAAGTTGATACATGCTGCTTGCATTTAGTTCATGTTATTCAATTTCTTGGGATTATTTCTGGTATTATTTCTTCAGTATTTTTTTTTTTTTTTTGGTTTAGGTTGAGTATTCTGTTGTGTTACTGTGATTCATTTTAGTTAAAAGCAATAAATTAGATTAAAAATGGTCATTGGTTAGTTCATAGTTGATAAATAAGTTAATTTCATGCTAAAAACTGAGTATTTAGGGTAGTTAGATTTATTCAGAGTGAGACATCTGTTTTGCAAAAATCTTTGAAATGTTGTACCTGCTGTTATGTGCGCGAGTGGGCGCTCTTACCGTAGAACCAGTCTTTAGAGAACGTCTCGACAATAGGTGTCAGCAAGCAGCTCGTTAGAGGAAAAACGACTAATTATCCTGACACTGGCTCGTTCACGTTTGTACCTTGGCATACATTCGTCTTTGTAAGTATTTATTTGTTCGGAAATACTTTTATATGTTAGAATTGTTTTGTTTGTGCGGCAAATGGAATGTAAAGTGTTAGCTCATGACACTTAAGCTAGGCTACTGCGTGTATTAGGAAGTAAGTAGTTTCTTCATTTGTGTATTGCAGTTAAAAAATACAGAGAAAAGGAAAAGCTACTTGGTCAACCTGAACGCTCTCAACTTGGATGTGGCGTAATTCTCAGTTCCGACCTCCAAGACTAATCGAAGACAGCATTAGCTAATGGGACTACTGTAGTGGTGCTTCCTAATAGAATATGAAAACCATTAAAACTTTTCTGTTTCTACTTTGATATTTACACGAATCATATGAAATGCAGTTACTGCATGCAAACCAGGCCCATTTGCGTGAAATGTTTAGGGAGTTACGTTGGTTTTGCTCTGTAGCTGATTAGCTTCAACTAGCCACATGTGGACACAGACACATACTGCAATGTTCTGCAGCTCATCAGAGTGACGCCGAGATCCCAAAGTGGCATTTGGTACGTACCGCTCGCTAGCGCAGCAAGGACAGGCGCAAATCGTGGCAATGGCAACCTGCCACGGCACCCGGAAGGGTGCCAGAGCGGGTGCCACCGTTTGCCATGACCTGCCACGGCACCGGACAGGGTGCCAGAGCGGGTGCCATGGCACCGGAGAGGGTGGCAGAGCGGGTGCCACGGCTTGCCATGACCTGGCACTGCACCAGAGAGGTTTATGGTAAACACATGAAGACCACTGCGCTAGAACTATTTCCGGTCTACAAAATAAAAGCGCTGAATTCGAAGATATATTATCCAGTGATGTTTTAAGCGATGGATTCACATTACCTGTAAACAATCGAGCTGTACTCCTAATGTTTACACTAGATAAATATCTTAGAATGTATGGAGTTGAAAACTTTTTTCTCTGCCTGTGGTAATATTTACAGTAGAAATGTATTAAAAATATAGGCTATTAGACACAATTAAATTTCCTCCGTAATTTTCCGTAAATGCTCTTCTTCTCTCCCGTCTACTAAGACG
>JAVQJG010030881.1:0-20303 GCA_036024015.1 Craterocephalus amniculus
TACTATTGATTAATTTAATTCACATTTGAGTCATATTAAGGAGACCAAACTGTCCTAATCTCTGGTTCTAGATAATATAAATAAATTATATATGCTGCATATGCTTCATATGTTAACCACTAATCACCAAATCAGTCCCTACAATCAACTCCAGAAAAGCCCAGCTGATGATGATGCTCACATTCACACCGCCACTCAGTTGACATCCTAAGCCAATTATGCTAGTTATAATAATTCTGGCTTGAACCGGCCAGTGAGAAAGTCTTGATGTTATTACACACTGAGAGAGGGTTATAATATAACCATGAGCAGAGGTTTCCAATCTGACCTTTAATCGTATTTTTCAAACAAAAGGACTGCGGTATCTGTACGAAGCTGCGATTTCAGCATTGAATTAAACGCGCACATGCCGGCCAAAATCTGAAAGGTGCGCGCTTAATTCGGGATAAACTGTGGGAGTAATTAGCCTTATTTATAGGTAGAGTTGTGTCTTTTGTTTTGGTCATAATACGTGGAATAGCGTGTAAATAACGGTGTTACAGTTCAGGTACAAGCTGGCCCACGGGGGTAGTATCGGGTGAGGAGGTCTCAGGCGGTCACTCCAGACGGTGCAGCTAGCCGAGGCTAGCGTTAGCCGGGAGCTAGCCACGCCGCTGTCAACTCCGCGGACCTCCAGCTAGCTGCCTCGGCGACAATCTATACTCACAGAAAATATAAAAATGCAAAATGCAGTCACGTGAAACTCATACCTGACCCAGGTTTCCTTAACAGAATCCTCCCAGCATGTGGCTGTTTTTAAGTTACATAAAGGAGCATTTTTCTTCCCTCCCGGGTTTTTATCGGCACTTTTTTTGTCCAACGGACGCAACAAAACATTTGCGAGCGCGAGCGTCCAGTCCTAGTTGTCTTGCCGTTGCTCAAACTGCTCGCGCATGCGCAAAGGCGCACAGGCTGCTACAAGTGTATGGGAATTGTAGTCCTTGAGGACAGACTGGCGCATTTTCTGGAAGTATGTTCTCTTTTCTTTCTTATTTAATCCTATTCACCTTTTAAGCATAGCATACTTTATTCGAGATAAATAATTTCCAACTAAGAGTTAACAAATTGTAAGATTTGTGAAATATTTATTTCCACAATACGAAAATAGACAATTCACTTCTCATAGCAGTTCAGTTTGACAAGTTATCACTTGACCCAATTTCAAACATAGGAATGACTGAATATAAAGAATCGACTACACATTTATTCCACATGGGGAAATTAAAGTGACAACCTCGAAAATTAATGGAAACCAAGCAGTTAATAATCATAGTTGCATATTATACGAGACACCAAGAGTCTCTTTAAATTAGGCCAGTTCTCTTCCTCTGTACTTTGCAGCTTCATCTTGACCCCCCACCCTGACATATCTTGATCCGATCCCCATCGGTCCATCTTCCTCTTCTCTCTGCTCCGTCACATAACAGGCTTGGGCTGCTGGGTGAGCAAAAGGCCGAAGCGTTTCTTCAGCTGCACTCGATGTCGAGAGAATTTGTCATCAGGGGAGAATCGAGCTGGATGGGCCGAGCTGGTGGGCTGTCCGTCCGGATTGACCTTCTGTTAGTGGTAAAAACAGAGATTAATTAACATACTGGTGAAGAACAATGTACAAGAAAAAATTGAAGCGGGAGTTATCAATTTTGCAATATTTTAGTGATCGTGAAAATCCAATCAGACCGTATGTTTAGAAATAACTACAAAGAAAAAACTAAGTATTTAGATGCCCCACATACATCCTACAGCTTAAACCTTCTTAGGAAAGTTTCATAATACATTTCTTAATTACAGTTTTAGGAATAGTTCTCCAGTATTCATGGAGAACTTCCTGTCTTTTTGTTCTCTTCTCAGTCAAGATGATCCCAACCTTCTTCAGAGATGTTGAGGTCCAGCCTGGGTAGGATCCATCGTCTCATAAGACCGACCAACGATTTCCAGTCCAGATTTTGTCATTTAGAAGAGCTGAGCCCTTTTCTCCCTGTTTTTTTCCTTAAGGATGGCTTCTTTACAGCCCTCTTTTTATGAAGACCATTTCTGATTAGGCTTAAGGACCAGATGCATCTCTTGGGTCTTGTGTCAAATCTTTGCTAGAATATTTTTCTATTCCTTAATAACTTTACATTCGGATCAGATGCTGTTCATCTGCTGCGCTGCTTATATATATATATATGTATAAAATGTATTTTGTTTTAGTTATATCATTTTTTCTTTTGCTCTCCCTGGATACAGTTTGCATACAGAAGACAAAGAACCTCTTTCCATTTACTACCACCCTCACACCTGAAGCTTTGTTTCCCCCAAACTCTGCAGATATATGGTTGACATCCTGGGAGGCTTTCCATTAATTTCTCCTCCTGTCTGGACCATTTTTATGTCTCCAAGTATGCAAAAGACCTCTGTAACTAATACACACCTCCTGTATGTTACAAAGGGGTGAGACAATCTCCTGTTGGCAGACTCATTTGGGAACGTTTTGGAATTTGGTGATAGCTCTCCTTATGCACAAGTCTTAATAAACTTTAGAGTAACTTTCTCATTGGGAATCATGTTTTTCCCACATAGCAATGCCTTTTCAAAAGGTTAAATGTATAAAGTCAGCATTCAGCCGTTTCATAAACAAAGAATATCCATCGGACAAAGGTCAGGTACAAAGACTTGATGGAAAATTAGTAAAGGAAGCAGCACAAGCCCTGAAAAAACAATGAAAACATTATAGGAGACCCGGAGATATCACCTCAAAAACACATCTTGAGTCTGGCTACTTGAAAGCAAAACACAAAGAAATGAAGGGTGGCCAGAGATATCAACGCACAGCTGTACACAGTACATGCTTACTCTTTCATTCAGTTATTTATATACATGTTTCATATCCAGCTCAAGTATTGAAGCAAAATCATCTGATTCACCCTTATGAGCATAAATCCAAAACTAGTTTGTGCGAGTATATTGTATATTGCAGACATAGTGGTTTTAATAATGTTATTAACACTGTGAAATGTTAGAGATTAACTCGTTTTTCCCAATATTTTTCTCAATAACAACTTAACAACATATGGTATGAAAATAGTTATATTTTTGTTGATGCCAGGAACTCCACATTTTTCATTACTCTGGGTATTTGATTGTCAATATCAAAAGCCTATTAGTGACAATTATTAATCGTTAAAACTGTGATTTCCTGTGATAAGCCACTGTATGTTGTTAATTGGCCAATACAAAGTGCCTTGTGCTTACTTTCAGTAAGGTTCCTGTACAAATAAAGTTCAAATAAACCAAGTGGTTGGGTCACTTTATAACTGTATAACATAAGTTGACACAGTTCAATTTCCAAACAGTTTAAGATTTGATATTAATTTCCCTGAGGTGAAACTGTGATGAGCCCCAACACATTGATCATGTAAACACAACGTCGACATTACCTTTAGGGTGTAGACTCTGTCCCCGCTCTCATTCAAGTAATACTGCAGAAACATCGCGACAAAATGTTGGTTTAGAAGTCTGTAGAGGGAAAAATAACAATAAACCAAACTTTAGAGATGATAAAAAGTACTAAAGTTGGCAGTGAACACGTTATTTTTCCGTATCAATCCCACGTGCAGCGAATTTTCTCCAAGCTAGAGAGACCAGCGGATATCCGGTTCAGAAAGCGTGCCGCTTGGCATTTTGGGAAATTGAGTTAAGATGTCAGCAATTTCAAAAGTAATTTAAAAGTCTCTCAGATTGTTTTACTTCCAACTTTGATCATATTTTTTATTAGTTTGGCGAGTTTTGTTTTTGTTGTTGTTGTTGTTTTTAGCATGTAATTAGTTCAGATGCCGAGTATTTTATCCGCTGCTTTAATAAAATAAAGGGGAAAAATTATCAAAAAAGATTAAACAAGAAAAAATCTACTGAGAGTATACATAACAACAAATAGATTATTATGGTTTTGGATACAGAGTTTTCAAGTGACAAAAAGTTTTAAATAAATAATGATAGATTGATGATAGATTTTAGTTCATGAGAATTTTGGAATGTTTTGTTGCAAATTTTCAAGTCAAAAACAAACCTAAATCATGTTTAGTTGGACTTGAACTAAGATTTAAGCTGAGATGTTAGAGCATAGATAGAAGATCAATCATCAAAAAGTAGAGGTAAGCTAATTAGAACTACTTTATCAAGCTATAATTTTTTTTATTTATCACTGAAGCAAAACGTATAAAACTGTTATTTGATATTTCAGTGCACAAGAAATATAAGTACCTACTAGCAAAAAATAATCAGGTTTATTTATCCTGTATTCAACATTTTTCAGGTTAGCAGTAGAGCATGCACAAAAGTATAACTAAAGTGTGCAATTTAACCCTCATAAAAATGCAAAGTATTTCAACCAGTATTCTGTGATACTGATTTTGTGCATGTTTGATTAAGTTTTGCACCCCTGATTGATTGCCTCAAGGATCCGCAGTCTAAGCATTTTAGAGCCATCTCTGTAGTGTTACATTTTAAATAGACTTTACACTCAAACGCACAGTTTCTGTAGTGTTTTCAGTGATGTCACTGAAAATAATTTTTAGTACTGAAAAGAAATATAAACATGTCAAAAGTAAAAAAATATTCACTCATTCAGAGTTCTTAAACACAGACATTTAAACTAGGGGTGCATCGATACTGATACCAATATCGGTACCGATACCAATACTGGTATTTTAGGTACTTGTACTCGTTAAAGATCGATACCAGGTAGGTACCAGTCCCCATTCATTACGCGCAATGTTTATTTTCCCTTGACATTTTAGTTATGTCATTTTTATTTATATTTTATATTTTATTTATTTCACAATTTTTTGTTGTAAAATGCAGAGAAGAAAATAAAACCTGTCTTAACTCATTGCATTTTTTTGATGTGGTAGAAGTATTGGTATCGGTACTCTGTATCGGCAAGTACTCAGATTTAAGTATCAGTATCGTATCGGTTTGGAAAAAAGTGGTTTTGTTGCTTTGCTGTTTTAAACATATCGGTGCAGAATCAACTTTAAGATCTTACTAATAGTCCATTTATCATGTTGCATATTAGCTCCTAAGTACTTTTCTGTCTCACCAGCACTACAACCAAAGCAGGCCTTTTAGTTGTTCCCAGTAGTTCTAAAGTCTCATTCATCTTTTCACTGTCTTGCAACAGATAAAAGCAACTCGGAGCTAAACGATGGATCCAGTCCCTACTTCTCCCCCTGAAATGCTCCTGGATGATGCAGCGGTTTACGTTCAGCCAGGAGCCCTGCCTTCCCCACAGAAAGAGATATATTACTATGAACCCTTCCAACATGACCTCCATCTGAGCTATGAAATCTTCAGGACAGATGCGGTTTCTACTCCGGTGCCTCATCAGTCACAGATCACATTAACTCCGGTTACAGAGCTGCTCCATAGTGGCGCTGACTTGGATCAAATGAATCAGCAGCCAGTGCAGCATTACCCTCCCAGTCCGGTTGATCTGCTTCACGCCTACCAGAGCAACTTCACTGTAAACTTAATCGGTCCTCCTCCTCACCCGTCTCCTTCTGGTGACAGAGTCCAGCAAGGACCGACCCCTCTAAGTCCTCCTCTTAACTCCCACTGGATGATGAATACCAGTCTGCTACCTCCTTTGACTCATCCAAGCTTTTGTTTGAGTCCCATGCTCATCATCAACCCTGCAGAGTTCTGGTCCGGCCCCTACCTGCCTCCTCAGCTCTCACCTGTCATCTTCACACCCGAGTTTACTCCCAGCTGGTGTTTATGCCCGCCGGCCACGTTTTTCCCGCTGACCTCTAGTCCGGCTACGTAAGGGATGAAACGCATCGTGATTGGCTCTGTTTATGCTGCTAAATGTCTAACCCAAACAATCTGAACCGCAGGGCTCTGAGGTCAGGAGACAGCAAGCAGCTGAACACGAACGTAACATCTGGACACGCCAAGACACCCGGTCAGAAATCGGATAACTCAGTGGAGTCGCCCTCTTCTCTTTATTTCTCTTTTTTGTAATCTTTTACAGTGGTTTTAAAAATATTCTCCAAGTCTTCTAAAGATCCTTTAATATTTTTAACATCAGCTGATGTTCAGACCTGACCATGCTGATTTAAAGGCATATAACCCTATGAATCATGCATGTGCCCATGGCAAGGAATTTAATTAAGAACAAGCTTTAAATTATAAATTTAAATTCATCCCATTTCTTACGCTGGAAAAATACCAAACAGCTTGATAAAGATGAAGTTTTTATTCAGTTATGCTCAACATAACCGGTTAACATCAGTTCAACCAGGATGATGTGTTTTCTGTCTTTTCTCATAGAGGAGCTGTTAAAATGGACAATCAGCAAGGAAACCATACAAATGATTAAATAACTTATTTTTTCAGGACCTCTGCCATGTCCGGAGGAGGAACTCCTGACATATGAGACCTTCAGGAATCGTTTGATGAACACAGACTTCTGCTGTCCCACGGTTCGAACCCCTTTAACATCACCTGACTCCCATAAAGAAAAATAGATCCACAATCTCAATGTACCAGTTTTTAACCAAGAGGAATCGTTTTAGCTACAATTTTCTTGTAATCTTCTAATTTAATTATCAAGAACCCACAGATTTACATTTAGATAATGAATAAAAAATGCAAAGTGAAGCTAATCATGAGGTTTCCCACTTTCACTGAGAAGCAAGACTATGTGGAGAAATGGGAATGTGAGGACAAGCAGAATCTGGTCATAGGAAACGGTTTTTTCAAGGATTACCTGGAGGAGTTGTGCAGTGATGAAGACTTTGTCCGAAATGTAAGTTTGCTCCGACATTAACACATAAACCTTGACATTTCTGTGATTTTATTGTTACATCTGTGGCCATTTTCTGCACTGACTCTTTCCGATGAATCAGAGTGATGCTGACAGCCACCAAACCTTTAAAACAGCATCTCAATTTCTTACCATTTACAGTCGAACAGGCCTAAATCAGACTCCAAACTTTATCTCTATAAACATAGTGCAGGCCTGAAATGAAAACCTGAATACACACGCTTCATTAAGTCCACTTTTCTACTTTAATTCTTGGTGTCAAAGATTCAACAAGAGTCAGGAGCCATTCCTCAGAGGTTTTTTCTCCATTCTGACATGACTTAAAGGTTCAGGACATGATGTGGTTCAGAGATGCTTTTCCTCTTCACACCATTCTCTGTGAACCGTGGAGATGCTTGTTCATGAAAATCACTCCGAAGTCACTCAAATCCCTTTTTTTCCTCATTCTGATGCTCAGGTTGAGCTTCATCGAGTCATCTTGACCACGTCTACATGACTTATTGAACCGAGTTGCTGATTGGCTGATTGGATATTTGCATTAACTAGCAATCAATAAAGTATCCCGACTAAACTGGCCCAGATTCAGTCAGCAGGCAGAAACAGTCTAGTTTCATATTGCGACCAATGAAATAAATCAAAGTAAACAGAAGAGTCATTAAGTTTCTATTTTTCTCTTTCACATAACATCTTACTTATTTGAGATTGCTGATTGTTAATGTAAAAATGAAACGTGAACTTTGTGATTTAAGGATTATAACATAGGCTAATGCTTCTGCATTTATTATAACTCTAATATTAGAAGTAAAATATAGTCACCGCGGTTGTATTTAGATGTTTACTCTTCGGTTTATCAGGTTTTCATGAAGTGCAATTAATCTTTTTAAAATAAAGTTGTGTGTACTCATGGCAACGGTCTTTCCACACTACTACATTACATTTGTATTTTGATTAGTCAACCAAATACAGAGGACAGCACACCATAGTCAGATCTATTGTATATGGTTACATATACTGTATGTGTGATGTAGGATCTTTTACGTCTTTTATCATCTCTGTCTCTCAGGTGGAGTTTTTCTTGAATGACGGCCTCCTGGACTTCCTTCTCTCTTCAGATCTGGGAACCATGGACTTTTACGGGCTGGAACAACTACAGCAGGAGGTAACAACACATTTAATTACTGTAACAATTTGATCTCAGTCCCATGTCCAGTTACAAGCTGGTTGCTTTTCACCTGAACAGAATAAGCAACAGATACCAAAATATCTTAAATTGTTTTTTTTTCTGTGACTTTGTTCCTGATTATGAAATGAATAATTTCAGAAACTGCTTTTTTTATGACACATCATTAATGTGGAAAATCTGTTTTCCTTTTGAGGACAAGAAAGGACTTTGGATCAAATTGTATCAAAAGAATGATTTTTTGTTTCTAATCAGAAATCATGTAGGGCTAAAGTAAACAAATCATTGGCCACTTTACGTCCATTTCCTTTAAGCTCAGGTCAAATTTATGTTAGCTTGTTCACCCAAGAAGTTATCGGCCAATCACAAGGCAGCAATTCATTTAATCTAGTCAAGTAGACATGACATGACTCCTCCTTGCCATATTTTATGTAACCCACTGCATTGTATCATGCATTGCTATGGTTTCTGTTTTAGTTTCTATTTTTTACTAAGGAAACCCTTTGACTGTTTTTATTGTAAACCTCTGATTTCTTCCACTCAATGTTGTATTTTTTTTATTTTTTTTCACTCCAAATCTTTTTTTTTTCTTCTTGCAAACAATCCAAAGGATACTTCACATCTAATTTCTGTTAACAACCCCGTCACCGAGGAGACGTCTCAGCTAACTACAGATAAAGAAGCACTTCAGTGTCTGATCTCACATCCTCTGAGTACGAAGTCTGAGCCACACCAAACAGGACTGGATCCAGCAGAGAAAGAGGGATCAACGCAGCGCTGGGGGGGGATTTCTCCCCTCCTGATGTCACACCTGAATGAAATGACTGATGCCACACCTGAGAGCGGTGTGAGCGACAGAATCCCAACACATGAAGACATAACAGCTGGGGTCACCCCGAGGCGTTCGGCAAACTCTGGAAATCGCAGACATCCCACTGGAAGAAGACAATTATTCAAAAGAAAGGACAGTGGGACCGGGACAAATGCAAACCCAGGGGAGCCATTTCTGAAGACGGCAAAGGAAGATAAAAAACACGAAGTACAAGTCGTCCCAAAGGGGAAACCTGCCAACTTCTGCAGAGAATTTGTGGAAAATATGGTTTATTTGTCCAAACAGAAGAAAAAGACCAGAAAGGAGGGGAGTCAAACATCCAGGAGTGCAGCCGCTAAGGAAAGAGTGCAGGCGAAACCTCTGGATGGCGGAGGAACCAATCGCTCAGAGACGGAGAGAAAGAAAACTGTAAGAGAACCACAGAATTTGCCCTTTGCAAGTCCAAGCAAAAGAAGCAGAAATACACAAGATGTAAGTAGCAGAGTCCAGGTTTGCTGCAGATCTCAGCCCACCCAGACGTGCCTTCATCCAGAGGAACAGTCAGAAATGGACGATCAGAAAGCTGCTAGAAAGACCAAACCAAAGGAGGGCTGTAAGGCAAAGCCTCGCGCCCGCAGACCGTCACAGACCAACGTTCCTGAATCCTCCTCTCAGCGCCCCGGACCAAGCGAAGTGAGTCTGCAACAAGAGGCTGCAGTCAGCGAAGCCAAACCCGGGGAATCCAAGCCGAAAGTTTCAAATAAGAGAAAGAAACCGAGCGGGGGGCGACCCCGGGCCAGGCCGAGGTGCAGGAGACGATGAGAGGCTTCTGGTAAAGGAAGCTGAGGGGTTAAAGCTGCTTTATCCAGGAAGAAACACCAGATTAAATTCAGGCGCTGCAATGGGAAGAGGGTGTACGATGATGGACCATGTTTAGACCCAGACACAAAATCCCCAGGTTCAGGAAAAAAAAGCTCAAAGTAACCAAACGATTGAGCTGCTTACAGATATGAGAAAAAATAAATGCATTAATACAGACGTAAAATAATTCACTTTATTGTTGCTGTAAACATTCACAAAAAGATGCAAAAACTGGGACATTTTCAAACATCTTCTGCACTCACAATATTTCTTCTTTTCACACAGACGGTTTCCCTTCACAAAAAGTCAGGAGTAAGAAATCCAATAAATAACATTTTATGGCTTTATACATTCATCAGCTCTGAAACATGTGACAAAGATTTATTACAAACTCTTAAAAAGGCAGACCAAACACTCAACCACTCATGCTTGCAAACATACAATTAGCTGGTTTCTCACACAAACACACTTCATAGAGGAGACACAGCTCTGGCTTGTTAGCATTTGTGCAAGTTATGCTCATTTAAAAACAAAAAAAATCTAACATTAAAAATGAAAAGTAGAAAAATAGTTTAAATTTAAAGAAATTAAAGTGAGGAGACACTCGTCTCATTCAATCTTCTTGTAGTGGAGGGACACGTCGCCGTTAGGGGTTACGCCGTTGTTGTTCACAGCCTCTCCGTTGGTCAGCCAGGAGCTCGCCCCCTCGGCCTGAAGGTACTCGCTCACCACTCTGTGATAGGTCGGGTGGCTCGTCAGCACCTGAAGGAGATTCTCTGTAGACAAAACAATCAGTTAGTTTACACCCAGAGTGCAGCTGATCCTCAGAAAATTAGAATATGCTGGAAGATTTGTTTTATTCAGGCAATTCAACATAAAAAAGGTGAAACCAACACATTTTATGCACTTTTATTTTTATTTCAAGCAATATTCTAAAATTTTATGAGTTTTTTAATTTGAGGTTTTCTGAAGATGCAAATCCTAATAAGCAAAATATAAACAAATAAAAGCTGAAATATATTGATTTCCACAATATTTTCTTTTAAGTTAAGTTACAGGTACTACTCGGAAAATTAGAATATACTGAATAAGTGCTGCATTTCTGTAACTTTAATGCAACGATTAAATGCACATATATAGACAAATATTATGCAACTTAATTTATTTCAGCTCTTTATTTGTTTAGATTTTAAAGCCCCACAAAATCTGTTTTAAAAAAAAATTAGAATTTGCTTGAAATCAAAAAATTTACCTTAAATTAAAAAATGTCATCCCTCTGAAAGTAAAATCTTACTTCTGTACTTAGTACATAAAATGTATTTGTTTCACGTTTTATGTTGAATAAAACTACTTTTCTTGCATATTCTAATTTTCCCAGTAGTACCTGTATTTATACAACCATCAGCTGCGACTTAAACATTTAAACAGAGAAAAAACCCTCCTTATAAAAAGGTTGGTTTAAACAGAGTCCTGTCCTGTAACACCTACAGCCGTGAAACGCGCTCTTACTGAGGGGAAAACTCTCGTAAGTGCACCGTAAACTATCATATCATCACACATCAGCAGATTTAAAAAATAAAAATCATTCACCTTCAGTAAGCCGGCCCTGGCTGGAGGCCTCGGCATAAAGTGCACTGGTGCTGTGTTGAGGAACCCCCAGCAGCGCCCCCATGAGGTCGGACAGCTCCTCTGCCGTCAGGCTGCCTTGGCCCTCTTTGTCAAACAGCTGCAACAGAAACCGAACAGACCGTCAGACGGCTTGGGGCAGGGATATCCAGCTACATCTCAGCCAGATGCTCAGCGAAACCAATTCAGCAGGGACAGAAACTGTCTTTGGCCAGTAAATAGCAGGTTAAAAACATCTTTCTATGGTAGATGTCACACTTGTGTTCATTTGGTTTCATTTATCGCTGGCTGTGACAGCATACAGTTTGATACTATGCTAATACACACCTATAATTATAAAAAGGCAATTAAATTGCAATTCTGGATTTTTTTCCCCCCTCCTTTCAGAGTTTTTTTCCTCACTTTCTGGCCATTTCTTACTTTTAATTATCAGTATCAATTAATTCAAGTTATCAAAACAAACTTAAGTCCATTATCTTATGTTGCACCATAAATAAATTCAACACTAATCCATATTGTAGTAATGTTCATATTTTTCCTGGAATCTCCAGAAAGCATGTGTAAGCAATAGTTAGATTGTTAGGAGCAGCAATCAGCATCCCCTCCTCTAAGGTGAAGGGGACTGATGTTTGTAGTAATACCGCTTCATTTTGGCTTTAAACATTCTTGTCCAGGCCTTTTCTGCTCTCAGGTCCATAAAAACCAAACATCAGCCTTTGAACCCAACAAGTTAAATCTCACAGCAACAGTGGCTGAAAGGAAAGCTGACTTGTATCCGTTTGCCTTTTTTGGGGAAGGACCGCAATTTTTATGCTCCGTTGTTCCTGATTTAATGAGTGTTGGCAGAATCATTACGTAGAAGTCAGTTCTGGGCCGCCAGCTGAAGAGCAATGGGATAGGGTGCGTGTGTTTTTTTTCTAAAGTAAATGATGCTATACATTGTAAAACATGGCAATAAATAAATAAATAAATAAAGCTACACTCCTGTCAGAGGAACCCCACATATCAGGAGGATACGAGGACTTACAGTGAAAGCAGTGTGAAGAAGAGACTTAAAGCTGGTGGATCCAGTGAGAGCTGAAACACTCAGGTACACCTGCCTGAGGTCCACGGTTTCATCCTGAGGACAGACAGAAGAAGAGATTTAATCTTTTCTCATGATTAGACATGAAATGCTGATTATTCTAAGCGGAGCAGCTACCTTGGAGAACAGACTGCAGATATGCACGGCTGCTTGTTTATCTGTCAGCGAGAGAAAAGAGGCGAGCTCCTCTGCAGTGACCTTTGACCTGTGAGCTCCAGGCTGACACCTGTCAATCATTCTGCTCAGTGCAACTTCCACCTCATGAGCTCCTAGACTGAGGGAGCGAGACAAAAGACAGTGAGGGGGAGAAAGAAAAAGATCAAACCAAAACGAAAGAATCTTCAGGAGATCCTTTTTTACCCGTTTTTGTGCAGCAGCGACACAGTTTCCTTGGCTGGAGAGTCCAGCGGCAGAGAGAGACCCCCCAGTTTGCTCACAGGAACTCCGCCCTCCATCACATAGTCAGTAGCTGGAACGCCCAAAGCCCTGCAGCACAGACCACCAGCAGATTTAGTCCACGGAAAGAGTCCAGCAATGATGAGAAGGTTGTGATTCGAGGCTTGTTGTTACTACATCGCTCCTGTGCCCCATCAGGATGTTCTAGGTAGAAGCTGGGTCGTTTCCTTTATACGGGAAGTTGAATTAGGCTTCCTATCTGCTACAAAGCAACCCTCAGAGCTGAAATGCCTGCTGTGCAGTCATGTGTGGAAACTAGGGGCTTGAGCAGCATCTGGTGGCAGCCAAACGCAAAAACACCTACAAGCCCGCCATCACTCTGGTGACTGGATATGATGCAAAACATGATGACTCAGTTTCTGGGGTTTGTCAACCGTTAAGATCATTTGTTTCTTACTTGGCCATGAGCTTCTGAACATTGTCTGCGTACAGGTTTGGGTTCTCTCTCTCCTCCTGGGAAGGCTTGTAGACAGGCAGAAACTGAAGCACAACAAGAGACAGCAGTTTAGAGTCACAGCTACCTTACACCAAAGATAAAGCTCAGTGGTGAGAAAACAGCAGACATCTACACAAAAACATCGTCCTTCACAATGAATATAAGATGCTGCATTTCACTCGCAGGAAACTGGAATTTAAAATACATTTAACAAGATTAATCAGTGGGTTTGTTTTGTTTTTTTAAGACGAACAGACAAACGGAAATAAAGAAATATCTGCATACACTATGGATTACAAATAAAAAGGGGATACATTTTGGTATGACAACATATTGATAATTTCATAAAAACGAACAAAGAAAACAGCAACGCTAATCTTCATACATTCACTGATTTACTTGCAGAGTGACTCAGACAGGTACATTGCGTCAGCTAGGTTTTAGCAGCTGAACAAACTGTTTTACAATACAGATAAGGTCAGTGTCCTCAGCCATATGGCAGGCAACCGCTTTAGTACTCTGTAAAACTGTTTCATAAAAAGCCACAACATGTATCAGTGAGTTCTGTACGTGGATGTTTCAGAGCTAGAAGCGGGTGAAAATTCAGCTCTTCATGCTGCCCTTTGATGGGTGTGGAAGCAGCTCGAGTGGCTCGAGGAGAGAAATTGCACTGCGAGTTGTTAGTCAGGAAAACACTCATCTTTAGCCTTCTAACAAAATACAGAAAAGTAACTTTAGAAACACTGTCACTGAACCAGCGACCTGCCACAATTCTCCAAAAACTGAACATAAACATAACAGCATCAAACAGACTGAGGCTGTAGCTACAGAGCAGCACACATGAACTCTGTATTGAAAACTTGTAGGATTTGCCTAATTTAACATTTAATGTTCTATTACACCACTCATAAAAATATTAGGAATATTTGGCTTAATGTTTGATGCCAGAAAGAATCTAAAATAACTACAACCTTAACAAATTAACTTAATCTGATTATATATATCTATGAACACACATGGCACCTGTACAGAGTTTCTTCATTCATGTCAGAACAATGTTCTCCAACAAGATGATAAACTGCAAAAACAAAAATAAGTGTGGGAACCATGAATTGCCCACTAATTATCCTGGTCAATGACAACATGTATCCAAAGAGTCCAAGATACAGCCAGAGCTGAGCACCAAGCATGACTCCTTTCCATCTCCACAACCAGCAGTGATGGAGGATTGCAGCAAATGCCCCTGTGCTCTCTGCGTCAGGAAAAGACATGAAACCTCTCACCTCAATCGTCATGTTGGTGTAGAGCTGTGAAGTGGTGTGCCACAGTGCCTCTGTCCTGAGGGACACACAAACACAACCCGCATTACATTTCACATTTAAAGTTCAATATTCTCAGCAGCCATCACAGCCAAGTCAGAAAATTCACTTCAGCATCGATTGAAATGGAAATTTTCAGCAATCCTGTGTGAAAGGTTTACAAAGATCCGTATGTAGCAGTGAAGACAGAAAACAGACACACACAGCATATACAAGACCCCAAAATGTAAACAAGAGGGTCTGGAGTGAACAGACTTTCCTGCAACAAGTTCAGAAGTTAAAAAGGGTCTTATAGCCGAGAAGAAAGTTGTAAAGTAAATTGAGAACAAAAAGTTAATTTAAGGGTTCAGCGTTTTAATTCATTTTCCTGTGCAACTTTCTTACATCATTCTGTCAGATTTGCTGCACCAAGATAACTTCCAAAAAATTTAATTCAATCTAAATAAATGACTTCATGCCACATCTCAAGTCAACATTTCTGGTATAAATATATTTAGCTGCCTCTGAGTCTACTCAGTTTCCACCAGAAAATTGTTTAAGCTCAGATTGCTGCTTTCAAACATCATCTTTTAGGCATTGAGGCATCATTTGAGGATAGTTAGTTCCACTCTGCTGCAAATACTTTGTCAGATGTTATTGATGATGGAGGTGACCTTTACGAACTTAGACATTTAGAAGTCATGTTTACAGAAAAGCGGCACTATAAAAATATGCCTAAAAAACAGTCCCTTTCAAATCTTTTCACCACTCTTCACATTCATACAAAAATCTTTTATAATTTAACCCACCCCCACAGATCCCCACCCAACAACAAAAACAAAGCCCTACAATAGTCCCTTTCCATAATTGTACTTTTATGTCGGCCAGAGTGCAATAAAAAAGGTGACCTTAGCAGATATGGCTTAAATGGACG
Source organism: Craterocephalus amniculus (assembly GCA_036024015.1). Lineage (NCBI taxonomy): Eukaryota > Metazoa > Chordata > Actinopteri > Atheriniformes > Atherinidae > Craterocephalus > Craterocephalus amniculus. Next base: position 15,531 of record JAVQJG010030881.1, read on the forward strand.
GGAGGATTGAGGAACTCACCAGGCTGTTCCTTTATATGTCCATCGCACAGTATCCTGGGGAGAGTCAGAAAATCACTCATCAAACAATGGGACCCATAATAAAAAGTATTGTCAATGAAAACTTTATCGCAGAAAAGGAGGGAGTGTTTTTATAGCATGCGTACACACCTTAACGGGTACGCAAACAGTCAAGTGAACAAACATGAGAGAAATGCAGGAGTGTGCATGTAACTGCAGGAAAGCAGCAAAGAATGAAAACACAGATGTCAAAAATCTGAGCGGTGATGCTGCTGCAGACAGAGCAGCTTCTAAAAATGATGAACGCTACATTAAGGAGCATAATATAATGATTTATTAATTCATATAAAACTGCTACATTTAACAGCCAAAGTGTATGGTGCTGATTTCGCTCTCAATTTTTTCATAATAAAATCACCCCTTCCTAATAATAAAACAACTTAAATGTAGTCCTGCAAGGCATTTATTTTGTTTTACTATGGGATTGTGCCTCAATTCCCTCCCAAGTATGCTTTAGACAGCATCATTTAAAGCATGCTATTAATGGACTTGATACGACTCAAAACATATGGGCGATGACTTTACAGTAACAACGAACATAAATTACTGTGAACCATTTCAGTATGCAGAACTTTACAAAAATACAAGATCTGTGCAACGCAAAGGTTATGAAGGACTTGAATGCATGCTAGCTTAAATAAAAACAGCCTGAGTACATGATTTCAATTGCTTTTACTTCTGGAAAAGAAGGAAAACCTCTCCAGGGCATCATTTCTTTCCTAGATAATCGCTTTTTACCTTCCACATCTTACTTCTTTGTGAGCATAAAGCCAGCAACACACCTACTGTAGGGCCACCACTGAATGGACACCTTTACTATAAACATACTGATTCTGCACAAAGCGATGCTGTACTCACTTCACAAAACACTGCTGCAACGTGAAGAAAGAATATGAACCTTCTTAAAAAATAAAATGTGAAAATGTGTGATTAAAATAGTGTTGATACTTAAATACTGCAAGTCTGAAATCAAAGTTACTCCCCATTAAAAGCTTATTTTAGAATAAATCCAAGTTCCCCGTCTGCATACAAAAAAAAAAAGTCTGATTGAAAACTTAGATTAGGTAAATGTAGTTCTTATATTGAGCTTATATCAGCTAATTAAAGCAAAAATTTAGCTAGATTAAAACATTAAGACAAATATAAAGCCTTTATGGTCAAAGGCTTTGTGATTTTTTTTTTCTTTAACTTGTTCAGAATCTGCTGGAAATGTAGTAAATTTGTACAGTATTTATTGATGAAGCAAACTCAAAAAAAATCAGGGTTTCCAAAAATATGATCTCTCCATCTCTTGTTAAAAGTCACATCCAGCTTCTTTTCTGTGAAACTTGAACTGTGACTGTGTGCAGGCCGCTGACTTAGGATGGCACTGAAGCCAGAGGAGGGATGCATGAGGTTCTGTGTGTCTGTACCAAAGCTCCTTGCATGTCTGATTCATGCTATAATGAAAACAACAGCCACCAGTGTCGCATAATCTAAAATGTGGAGGGACCCGTCTCAACAGAAAGCAGCCAAAATGAGGAGGGTCATCAATTTCACTCACCAGGTTGTTTGGGTAACGCAACAGAACTGGTTGGACAGGGACTCCGGCAAGAAAGGCACCTGGTGACAGAGAGAAAAGGGACTGGAATGACGGAGAGCAACGCCTCGGAGGAAGGTGTAGTCCATCATCACGCCCATGCCCCTAACAACACTCATTCTTACACCATGTGTGGAAACAGCAGTCAGGCTATTCTGGTTCTGTCAGCCAGACAAACCGGATGGGACAGGCGTGTGTGTGTGCACATGCAAGATGCATGTTTTACTGCAGAGGCTCACCAGGCTTAAATTTGAGAAGGCCTTGGCCATTGGTTGTAGTTCCCTCAGGAAACATCAGCATCTAAACAAGAATCGGGAAATTTACAGTTTGTGACTACAAGAATTTACATCCACCATGGCAGCATGAACTGTTCCTCACTCAGACGTTTTATGGAGGCTGCAAAATACTGATGGAAGTTTAAAATAAAACCACTTATTCAATCCAGGAAGATGTGCTCTACTTTTTTCCTTCTCTGAAACGTCCTTGGAGCACCGAGTGGCTCATCTCACCTGCGGCCAGTAGCCGTTAGAGGTCAGCCTATCGTTGAGTTCAGACACTGCCTTCTTCCTCGACTCTGGGTCCTTCCTGCTCACCAGCACAGACTGGTTAAACTCCAAGAGAGCTGCAACAACATTAAACATGAATTAAAGCAAAAAAAATGGTCACAAGAACATCGGAACCAAAACTTGAAAACAAGCAGAATAAGATGAATAAAAAATAATAATAAAACAGGAAGTACCAGAGCAGATTACAACCCAGCTGCTGAACAGAGTGAGTCACTTGTTTATCTTCAAGCTTCCGCACATAATTCCATTTTCTTCAGACTTTTCTGTTCCCAATAGTGGTGTTAGCATGAGTAATAGGTGGAGAAGCTGGCCTGAGCTCTGATCTCTGAGTACACTGACTGGAAATGCCACACATTTGTCTTTGATGCCATCAGACATTATGAAAGTAGCAAGTGTGATGGAGATCAATAAAAACAAGTAAGACTTCCTGTCTGAAGCTATCAAACTAGAGTTTTAGATGAGGAGGGGGTACTTGTATCATCATATGTTATATAATTTACTTTTTCTAAGATCAATTTACACACCACAAAATATCCTTCTTAATGTTATTATAGAGCATTCCTGCCACAGATCACCTCAAATGTTACACCAGTAATTTAATAACCACAAAAAACAATAAAACCAGCGGCACATTCAACGTAGACCCGTTCTCTAGAAAATTAATTTTACCTCCTATGACCGGCAGCTTGGTGTTCTCCGACCGTGACACCACTGTGGCCAGCTGGGTTGGACACAGAACCAGCATGTCCAGAAAGCCGCTGTGGGGCGCCACCACCAGCACCGGCGCCTCCTTCAGGTCAGCCCTACGACCTTTGATCTTCACCCACAGGAACCCCAGTGAGAAGAAGACGGCTCGGCTCAGGAACAAGATGATTGAGTGGAAAAGCCAGCGTCTCCAGCCTGTGACGGGTCGGGAGCGCTCCTCTGCAGACAGGCCAGCCAATCGTAGCCGGGCGAGGGGCCACATTATGAGGAAGAATAAGGCAGCGAGGGTGACGCGTACAGGGAAGAGGATGCTGCCGAGGATGTATCCCTGTACATCGGAAGAAAAAAAAAGACATTAATGGAATATTTTAAAGAAAGATAAAGAGTAAAACAATGCACAAGACTAATAAAAAGCCCTGCTTTATTTTTGGATTGTATTATTATGTAATGTGGCAACACAATCACGTGCACCAACCACCTTGCCCAGCCCGGATGCACCCATCACATTGTGCAACTCTTTGGTATGTTGCTGTCAGTCACACCTGCTTATGTCAGACAACATTTATGACTGGACTATTTTGTTTAGGCAAAGAGCTGTGAAAGCTTCCTTGTTCCTAAATGTTGAATTTAAAGCTCACAAGAGAATCTGAGCTGTAAAATTAAAACCAAACACGCCATAAAATTTCTGAAAAAGGAAAAACAAAAAAACTTATTTCACCACCATCAAAAATAAATCAAGAAAATAAAACAATGAATTGACAAAAAGATGTTCTGAAAATGCTCAAATAAATAAATAAACCATAGAGTGGATTTTTAAAAAAAAAGCCATTTTACACAGCCAGGATTACATTGCAAAAAAAGTAAATAAGAAAAAGGGAAAATTAAAAGTAGATTTATCTGGACTGTAGGGTTTATTTTACAACACTTATTTAAACCCCATCTCCATCATCTAAGGAAATCTAAGAAATCCTAACTCTTAAGTAAATAACTTAAATTGATTAGGGAAAACCCCAATAAGACAATTAACTCCCACCTAATCAATGCTCAATTAGTTTCAGCTGGTTAAGAGAATCAAGTTATGTCCCCTTCACTCCTAAAATAATTTATATGTGAAGTTTTTAGCGGATGAAACCCGCAGCCATCTTATAAAATCATCCTTTTTTATAAAGTGCAACAACAACTTCAGAGCTTACCCTGATTCTCTGGGCTGTGGTCAGCTTCACGTGGTGGATGAACGGATGTAGATACTCGCTCTTCTCCATGGCAACAATACAAACCTAAAAGAAGTGTACTAAAACGGGTAAAAAGAAGAAAACAAGCTGTAATCCCTTATCGTTAAAGGATGAAAAATGTCTTTAAAAAAATAAACTCTTGACAGTTTGACTGTAAAATATTTAAAAAGCGTTAAGTGGCTCGCGCAGCTGGAGTTTAAAAACTAAACGTTAGCTTAAAGGGGGAGAGGAAACGGCGGTTGCGTGGTAAAGTTGGTCACAGACGACGGGACAAAACATCCCAAAAACTCTTAAATCTGTTTCTCGTTCCCTTTTAATTCACATGGCGAAACTCACTACACGCAGGAATCTTCCTCCCTCTTTCTTGTAGCCTCCCCCTCACCTGTCCCGCCCCCTTCACGGCCTGTCAGCCCGGCCCACAGCCACTCAGAGCCGCAGCAGACCGCGGACACCGCCAACCATCATGACAGGGACTCACCTGTACCCATAGAGATATCTATATACAGGTCTGTCTCAGAAAATTAGAATATTGTGATAAAGTTCTTTATTTCCTGTAATGCAATTAAAAAACATGAAATGTCATACATTGTGTATTCATTACAAATCAACTGAA
>JAVQJG010030884.1:0-12697 GCA_036024015.1 Craterocephalus amniculus
ACTGCAAGCGCCGTTTCTGGTAGGGGGAGACCCGATGGTGGAGGAAATGTCCGCTTTTTCATCAGAACAGGTCAGTCAAGCAAAATACTTACTTCCAAGCTGCTGTATGACGATGATAACGCTGCATAGAGCCGCTTTAATGTGGAAATGTGGAACGCTGTGAGAGATGTAGCAGAATTTTTCATGAGCGTAACAGAAACATGAAAACAAGCTGGAGGTCACATCCATCTCTGCCAGCGCTTCAGTAGGATCCGCGCTTATGAAAGCATGGATTCCTTTATGTGCAGAGCTTCTTTACTTTCCGTGGTTTCTCTGCTCAGTTCTTTATTTCAGGCTTTGTTTTGGTTCACGGCCACACGCTGTGGCGGCGCTGCCCTCTCATACAATGATCTGTGACGTCCGTAACCACCGTGTCCTTGTGGATGTGCCGTGCCTCTATCAGCGGCTGACAAGTAGAAAACGTTCCTTCCACTACGACAGCAGCTTGCAGTCGGCGCTCATGGCAATGATATTTTATATTTATACAATAATACATTTCATGATGTGAAACTTTATCCCCCTTTATAATGAACTTTATGAAAAATGGAGTCAAATAAAAAGCTCAGCTGTTTAATCTTCTTTGCCTTCTCTAAATGTCTCCTTTCAGAGTCTCTTCCCCAAGCCAACACTGCCATCATCATCGGAGCAGTTTGTGGTGCTTTATTCGTGCTCGTCATCATCGCCGTAGCCGTGTGCTTCGTCGTAAGGGTGCTCCACAACCGCCATGATTATGAAGGGTAAGCTTCCATTGCCTCACACATCGCCGAACTTTATGCAACATCAATCTTACAGAGAGCGTCCTTCACTTTGTTCTTTATTATTCACATTATTTAATTACAGTGTTTGTCTGTTTTCAGGCTAACCTTATGTGATAGTTTGATCACAGTGTGAAATATCTTCTCATCGGATAATGATTCGCTGTTTCCCAGAGATTTATTCATCAGGCTGCGACTTACTAAACTGTTGTGATCATTTCTCTTTTAACTCTTGGTATTATGGCTGCATGTGCAGTTGAATTGTTTTACATGGGCCTCGCCTAAAGCACAACTGCTGAAGAGCGCATGATAAGGTTTTTAGGACTAACTCTTTCTGCATGAGGGCAGGGTCACCTGCTGGGGGGAAACAGAGAGAAGTGCGTGGGCATTTAGATGAGCTAATGTAGTTACTAATGATTAATGTGGTTTGTTCTGAGCTTTTTTTTATGCTTGTGGTGGTTTGATCGTGTTGATCGTGCATGCTCCAGCTACACTTTCTCATGATCTATGCTCATCGGAGTGAGAACAAACAAACATTAAACCACAAAATATGAGGGATAGCATTTATGTCGGGACAGTGTTCAGACTAATTCAGCCAGAAAACTTCTGATTGCTCTCGCCTGGCTGTTGCAGCCATCTTTGTCTCTGCTGTTTGCACTGGTGCCAGTCATTTTCCTCCCTCACACTAACATTTTCCACTAATATCGCTGATGACCTTCGTGTCTCCAAGCACACATCTGGTCTTGTCTTTTCAGTACGTTTACTTGCACTCAGCAACCTGGTTAAAGTCGCGTGAAGAGCCTGTTTAACCCACCTGTTGGAGGGTGATGACATAAACCTGGCTTCCTTGTTGGATGTCATTTTTCTCCAGGTTTGTCTAGCTGCCACCTTATGATTCAGTCACAGCACAGAATGTGTGTTTGTTTTTAGTTATAACAAAAAAAAAAAGTATTTCATGTACAAATATTACATGTCACGTTAAGTTTGAGCTTTTAAATAAAATTTTCTTTCACCGGGGCAAAATGTTACACACAGGCTCACATATTTCACCTTGGCCTTCAAAGTCCGGGGATTTCACCTCTCAAATAACCTCTCAAAATTATATTTTGTCAGTATTCCCATGACGTGCTGGGCTGCTAATGTCCATTAGTTAGCATTGAATATACCCAAAGTACACAAGATAAAACAATTTCTGTTCAGAATGATAAACTGTGGTCCATTTGGAAATGACACAGAATAAAGTGTATTTTAGATTTAGCAAAGATTTACCGTGATCTTTCCTTTTTTTAATGATCAGAATCACCCCCAACATCTAATCAGTTGTTCCAATTTAGAGATTTCCCGAAAATTTTCAATAGTTGAATAAATATTTTTTGATAAAAATCTGTCCATTACTTTTTTTTGTTATGTTGGTCACAGACAAACAAACGTACGCCACTGAAAACATGAGTACCACGCCTTGGCAGGTCGATAAGGTTTAGATAAATCCATTTAAAGCTCAAACCAATGTGTCATTCACACCAATGATGAGGCTGACCTCACCTGTGCGTTTTTCCACGTCTGCTTCCTCCAGGTTACCAAAGTGCATGTAAACACGTCTCTGTGCACAATGTTTGACCACTAACATCCTCACCACTTTGTTTCCATCAGGTTCCACCTCTTCTTCTTTACCATCATCATCATCATGTCTTCTTTCATGTAACGTGAGCTTGACAGAAATGTTAACCTTGCTGATAGTTGTAAATGTGGAGGAACAGACTCATTTATACACACAGCATCTTTACTAGACACAGTTAAAACCCATTTATTCCCATCAGGATAAAAATAAGATAAATAAACCACAATTTGTTTATAAAAACAGTAAAATGTAGTTTAATTTGTACAGGTGTAGAGAATGCGTACGTGACTTCACCACCTCTTTCTTCATTATGACGCACCAGTTACTGGTTACGTACTGTTTACTCTTTCAGGTTTTTCTCTAGTAAACTGGGTTAAAACGCGTCTAAACGCACTGAAAAGCTGTGATAAACTCTGTAAGGAAGGATTCATTACGATGCAGGGACATATATTTTTAATAAGTTAGACCCTTTTAATTGGCTGAACAACACAGAGTTCAGGTTTAGGTTTTTCTTCTCTCAGACGTCGGTGTTAACCTGCTGTCTGCTGAAAGTTCCTGCAACTGTCATGAATTTATAAACTGCTAAGTGGATAAAATATTTAATGGCCACTTTCTCATGAGTTTTAATTCCCCTTTAATTCAGAATGGAAATTAAATTATCTTTAAAAAGTTGAAAAATGACCAAATAAACGCCTCATTCTGAACTAAAATGACCATCCTGAATAATCTTAAATCAGAGAAACTGTCTGTGTTGTCAAGTTTCTGTAGAAGTCCACCGCTCTATAGAGCCGCTGCAGCCAAGGACACGCCTGCATAAGACGGAGATTAAAAAGACGAGAGCCACAGCTGAGCTGATGTAAACGGAGAAAAAGAAGAATTACTCCCACTAATCTGTGTGATGATGACGTTGGTGCGCATTCTCTACTCTGACCTTCTCAGATAGATCTTCTGTGATGTGAAGCAGAAATTCTCCGTAGGGCCCTGAGGCATAAATCTGCATTTAAATCAACTTTAAGATTGATTTCAAATGAATGAAATATCTAAAAATATAATTTCCTATATACTGTACCGATTCTCTAATTGGATTCTGGAGACTTATTTAATTAGTAAAATATACAAATCCAATTGCAGATAAAACTTAATCATAGAAACAGCCTTTGTTTCAGCATTTATTATTTTAAAGATGAAATTAAAATTGTTGCAGACAGAAAAACAGACGATCACCAGGCTTGTTACAATCTAAATTTTTGTTCTCAATTTAAGAATGTTTAGGAACATGAGGTCAAAAGAAATCCATCCTTTCTAATGGTAATTTTTAACGCTTTAAGTTCATGTTATATTTCCATTAATGTGAAAGTAAATGTTTCTGAACTCAAGGGGAAATATCGGGAAAACTTGTTTTTACATCCCAATAATCCAAAAATAAAAGATGAGATTCCTGACAAGTAAAAGTAGAAGCAGGTAAAGGTTTTGCAAAGGCAGAAAACAAATAAATAGGTTAAAAATGGATACACAAATGATTAAACTGAAATATTAAAATTCAGAAATCTGTCATTAAAAATTGTTTTTAAGCAAAACTATTTGTTTAGATGATTAAACCATGTTTTAATCTGCAGCTTGAAATCCTGTTTTAACTCCTGCAGGATTATTTTATTCCGCCCTGATATCTTGAACTTACTCATCATGTAAAGCTTTGCATCGTTAAGTTTTGGGGCGGCGTTGGACGGCGTCCACATCGCTCCGCTCTGCTCCGAGCTGCATTGGTTCATGTGTTCACCTCTCATTGCTTTTTTTGTCTTGTATCCCATTTTGTGTCTGTCTTTGACTGTGACTGTGCACCAATGGTTGCTGGACACCATGACAAACCGTAACCCTAAACTAGATGTACGCCCTTGGAAAGCATGAGCTCTCAGGCTCCGCAGCCGCGAAAGAAGGCGGAGTCCATCCGGGAGGGCTCCAGGTGTACCAGCCCCTCGGGTCCTCTGCAGGTAGGAGCAGGGGGACAGAGAAGTCTGCCAGCTGCCAGCACTGCATCGGTAAAACTTGCATTAAGTGTGGCTGGCTTCTTTCTGACATGCACACCTCATAATGAATGTTTGTTTGTTTCTGGAACAATCTTCACTGCAGAGAGAGCGGGTCGGGCGATTAGAAGATGCACACGCTTCTCGATTCTTTTTGTTTTTACATGGTTTTAATACGGTCAAACATAAAACAGCCACAGCATTAAAATCAGGTCTGACAGAATTTTTTTCTGCAAATTTTGATGGCTCCTCAGCCGTGGTCCCGACGGCCCGGCTTGGTGTGAGACGCATCAGGGAAACTTGTAAAAGCTGCAGAGCCCGGCCATCCCGGACCAGGACGGACGTTTCGGTTTGACTGTGATAATTCAGAATTTAATGATGTGAGTCATGAGTTGCTGATGAAGCCGAGCTTCTTGATGAATGTGCGTATTTACAGCAGCATGCTGTACGTTAGCATGTTTGGCCCTGGTCACGCGGAGACTAAATCTGAGGCTGAAACTCGGTCACATGACCCCCTCATGTGGCCCGCAGGGAAACCAGCATCAGGAATCTTCCTGTTTTAGGACCACTCCATAGATGCCAGCCATAAGGCAGGTCCCGGCCACCAGCTGGTATGTGTTATTACACGCAGGCTTACCGAGCAGGAACTGAGCCATGAGCTCCAAACGATTTGACCCGAACATGCCTGCTGCCCGGGTCTGCACCGTCCCGTCCGCATGAATCAGTAAACCAAGAAAACAGTCAGATAAATTATAGCCAACTCAGGCAATTGTAGATTTGGTTGCTTAAAATATCAAGCATAATGGTTTATTAAATCTTTTTTATTTCCCTCTGAAATACCTTTTATGTTTATTAAGAGGGTTTTGATTGCTTTAGATCTCAGATTAATGGTTTAAGAAATGGAATAAGCATGAAAGCGTCTGACTCTCAGATTTTTTAACGTGCTGCAGTAGTGTCACTTTTAAATCTGGTATTAATATTACTTGTTGGATTTTAATAGTTAAGTCCATTGGGTCAGAAATGTAATGGGGGATTAGGTTAATGAGAATTTTTTCTGGTTTTATTGTGGTGGGTTGTTGCTTGTTTGTTTTTTATTTTATTTATGTTTTCCTGCCCTGGAGCACAGAAGGAAATTAGCCAGTGACTATGGTGCAACGCTTCTTTCTTTCTTTTTGTTTTCTGCACACGGTTCAGACAGATTAGCTTCTCTGATTCATACAATCATAGCAGCTGAATTTAGTAGTTTGTAGCATGACATAAATGAGGTTATTTTATGAAGCATGAACCAGTAGATATCTCTATAAATATTGGAGTTTGGGTTGAGGAGCATCTTTCCTCCAGTGATTCCAGTGATAAAACGTTGTTGCCTCTGTCTTCGCGTGTTTGAAAACATTGTGGCTGATTTTACCGCCTCAGATCATGCGTGTGCGATCCTTCTGATCCTTCCTGCCCCGACTTTCCACTCGACCCCGGGCTTCACTGAGCGTGGAAGCTCGGCAAAGTTCTCCGGCCGCCACCGCGTCACGCCAGCAGCATCTCACCGTCTCTGCTGCTTCTGCAGTTCACACGATCACATAATAGCTGCTGCACTTTCAGCCATTTAAGGTGGAAATGAATCAGGATTATTTGGCCAGTGTGACTTTTTTTAACAGTTTTTTAGGGTCATGTGATGTTTCTGAAGCTCATTGTGGATGAAAACCATTTCTATGACTGTCTTTTAGTGGTTTTAATGTTGTGGCTTATGGAGCTGCCTTCGGTTGTTATTTTAATGGCTGAAACTTCCATAAACTGAGTGAGAGGTCCTCTGTACGTATGATTTCTGAACGCATGTTTGCTTTGTGTTATCAGGGTGTATTTGCATGTTTTACTGACGTCTTCCTGTTTCTGCTCTTCCTTTGTTGTCGTGCTCCAGGGCCCGGTGATATACGCCCAGTTGGATCACTCAGGCAGCAAAAACTCCTTCCATAAGATGGAACCGGTGGTCTACGCTGACATTCGTAAAAACTGAAGATGGGGACCAAAACCAACAGAAAATACAGAACAAAACAGTGAAGTATGAAACCTCTATCAGCTGCTCATGGGAAGGGTGGGAATATTTCAACAGGGACTGAAATGGTGCAGTTTATCTTTTTTTTCCTCATATTTTCTCCTCTTAAAGCATGAAGCCGTTACATGGTCATGTCTCTACATGCTCTGTTGTAAAGACAAAAAACACTAAGAAAACTCTCCAGCTGTTGCTGCATCGCATCAGCCTGAAAATGTTCTCCAGTACAGGGATTGAATAAAAAATGAGATTGCCTTCATAGATATCATTCCAACTGTAAAATATTTAATTTATTGATCCTTGTAGTCTTGTGCCCCCAAAAAGTAGAAGTTCTGCAGACTGTTGCACCAGCTTGCTTCGAGAAAAAGCTGTGGTTTCATCAGTTTTCCATGCAGCATGCTGCAGGCTGCCGTCCTCCAGCCAGGAGAGCGGCTGCACCCGCCGCCTGTTAAAGATGCAACTCAGAGCTCCCCTTCGCTGGTTTACAAGCAAAACATTAACATCGCTTTCTGGTAAATCAGAGGTAGATGTGAAACAAAACAACATTTTTACACTCTGTGGGGGGTTAATAATCATCGATGAACAGAAAAGTGACAAGATGTTTTTAGTATATCAGAGGGAGAGATATTTAACAGTACATTTCTTTGGGAGTGCATATAATGAATGCGTAACATCCGTATCTACACGTATCTACATTTTATTCTTACAACTATTTTTGTCTCTCTTTAGATCTGCAAAGTGCTCAAACTGAGCAACAAGGTGCAATTAAAGCAAATATGTTCATTTGTATCCATACAATCTGAATCACACTTTATTTTAAAGGGTAAAAATAATTTGAATAATTACATGTTTGATGTTTCTGATCATGACTAAAGCTGATTGAAATATTTGAGCCAAAAATTAAATAATATCAATTTATCCAAGTTTTTTGGAAGGGGAAGGGGAAGTAAATGATAAATCTAAAGGTTTCTGCACGACCCCCAGCCTGTAGAAACAAACAAACTCCCATAGTTCACATACAAGAACTCTTTTTTTTTCATAAAACAGTGAAATGTTAAGACGACTCTTTTATTTACCGATTAACTATATAGTTAATTATTGATTTATCAAGGAAAACAGTTTTTATTGGTTGTAAATTTACATATTCAACTGTGGTGTAGATTTTATTTAAAAATCAAACAACTCAGATTTTTTTAATAAATTCTACACCAAACAAAAATCCCTAATTTATAACACAACAAAGTTTTCTGTTTTTCTTTCCATAAAACAGTGAAATCACGAGATCAAACTGGTATTTAAAGGGTCAGAATAGTTTAAACAATCATGGTTGTTAGTTTTTATTAAACCTGAAGTTGATGAAAAGATTTAAAGAACAAAAAGTGGGAAAAATCTCAGTCATGTGTTTTAGAGCAGCTTTTGTTTGAGGACGTTCTCATCCAGAAACGTCCTGAACGGGTGGGAAATAAACTCTGATCCGCTCGTGCCGCTCAGTGTGAGCAGAATGAAGCGTTCGGTGTGCAGTTGTCGTTTTCCTGGCGGAGCGACGCCATCGCCCGGTTGATGCAGCGGCGACGCCGTGGTGTCGGTTTGGTGCTAAACAGGACCGGAGGTGTGGCAAGCCGCAGGTGCAGCAGTCTGCAGACGCTCGTCTCTACGATGAGCTGCTCGTTAGTGATCCTGTTTCTGTAAAGTCTTGGACCGTAGAGCTAGATTTCCATCCCTCTGTAAGTTTGCATGCAGCTGTAACATCTAGAAGCTAAAGCTGGTACTCCTGACTCCGCTAGAAGCCGCCTGCCGTTGTGTTACTGTGAATGCTTCAGCTCTCTGTGAACTTCTGGCATGTTGTCGTGGTACCGTTAGAGACATTTTCCCCTCCTTTTCACCTCCGTGGAACATGATTGGTCTGTCCTTTTATTTCCTACAGACACACGACTCACTGCCTCTGAATCATGTTTGACGCATGTTTTTAAAAAATGTTCAATTGAGGAGAAATATCTTTTTCTAAAAACCGGGAAATGTCCTTTATAAAACAAATAAAGTGTTTGCATGCAATTTACTAACACATCAATCATTATAACAATAATAACTGTTGTTTTTTTTTTTTTTAACTATGTATCATGTTTACCTTTTTTCCACAAAAGGGCCAAATATCTGCTTTCATCATTACTTTCCAGGTGATTTTAAGCTTTAAATTCATTCCAAAATCGTATTTCTTTTGTCTTAAATCATTCTTAAGCCAATGTTTCGTTAGGTTTTTGTTTTTTTTTTTTCCTTTTATTTTCGATGTTGCAGGATGATGTTTGTGTGGGCCTCAGAATGCAGTGAATGTCCACGCTGTCCAGAACTAAATGTCCTGCTGTTTACTGTAACTCATTCCAGTGTTTGTTCGCCGTTGGGTGTCTTACCGGAGAACGGTAGTTCGCTTGTAGAGGCAAAGAAAGTTGTCCACATGTTAAGTCTTAATCTTTATTTGACCGCAGCGCCTGCAGGAAACGTCAGAATGGTTGCAACCGAGGCTTCTTCAGCACACAGCTTGCACACAAACCAACCTGAGCTTCATCACGCTGACGCCTAAAAGTTAGTCTCAGCCCAAACAGAAACGTTGACATTTCGCCTAATTTCTCCACCTAAAGCTGCTTATGTCAGCTGTAATGAACATTTTGACATTTGTTCAATGTAAATATGTGGGAAAAGTTTAATATCAAGCTTTGTGACCTGTCTGTGGTGTCTGGAGGAAAATGCATGAGGGGAGTTCTCAGAACAGATGGCATGGAGGAATGTTAAAAACGGGTGAATTAACCATATTTGACAGAATTAAACTACTTTTCTCTGCTCAGATTCATGTCAACCAAACAATATTTTATCATTTAGGAAGTTTGAATGCAAGGTTTTGAATGAATATTCCGATGATATCTGTGGTTGAACGTTGGATGTGGAAAATGCTCAGTAAGAAGTGAAAGCGTTAATTATTTGGCCTGACGAGGGTTTGATGTATCCTGAATGTGACTGAAGGATTTGCTGCCTTCATCTGGACCGGCCCGATCCTCCCGGATTTGTCTGAACCAGAAAAGCCTGAAAGCGAGCTGCCGGATGAATCGTTTACCTCTAAGAAATTTGAAAATCTGAAATCTCAGAAGTTGTGTTTTGTGACGATAGATATTTAATTTCTGGAGAAATCCTCAGTTCTGTCCACTCTGACTCGGCTCCATGCAGGCGCTGTGTCGTCTCCCAACCTTTCCTTGTTCAGGTTTCTCTCTTTGTTTTGGTTTTTCTCCTCGGCACCGATGCATTTCATCTTACTGACGGAACAAAAAAAGTACAGAGACGGCCTCGTGTGACACGGACAGCCCATTAACTGCTGGTCGCTTCGCTCCTAACCGTGACTTGTTGCAGTGTTTTTGTGCCGTTTGTAGAAATCGTGATGTTAAATATAAATTATGAACGATTCCCGACCCGAGTGAGCTCCAACGCAGCGTTTGGTGGTTCCCGTGAACGCAGGGGCGAGTCTCAAAGTGCGTGCTCAGTGTGTTTCGATGGTAAATAGTTGTGTGTTATTTGCGAATTGTTTGATATGTTATGTAAAATCTGCACTATGTCTTGCATATCAAAGACAACCAATGCCCTGTGGTTATGTTTTGTTTTGGTTCATCTCTGAATGATCTTGGCCTGTTTAATGTCTTTAAAACTGGAATGTTGTACATTTAGTGCCTTTACATTTCATCAGCTAACTTGAACATCTGCTTGAAATCAAAAAGATAAGATTCATTTATTTTACTTTTATTGTATTTTTTTATACACATAATATCACCTCTGTATCCACTGTTCAAATTTTATATATAAAACCTACTCCTGGCCAAATGCTGCTGTCTGTTCTGCTCTTTATACCAGCTCATACTGCGATGTGTCTTATTGACTTTGGTGAGACTAAAACTGTGAAAATGAACGATTCAACTTTCAACAGGTTTGTGAAACCGAAGGCCATAAAATACGAAGGAAGTTGGCTTTGATGATGTTTCACGTTTGAATAGATGAGGCGAGTTTATTTGTACAAAACATTTTCAGGTTCCATACAGTAAAGTGTTTTACATAAAACATTAAAAGCATAAAATCAAGAAAGAATTTCAACAAAACTTTTTAAACACACACACAACAAAAACACACTAAAAAGATTAAAAGCAACACCGAGCAGATTTCAGTCATGGTTGCATGAGAACAGAAACGTTTTAACCTGGATTTAAAGTTTCATCTCACGTCGTTTTTGCACTTTGACTGAAGTTACGATTTAAAGACATTGAGCTAGAAAACCGGGACAGAATCTGTTTTAACATTTAATGTGTTTGGTTGTGTCCGGCATCCCTCTCAGCATGAAGTCAACACACACACACACCAGGGGTGTGTTTCAGGTTGAAATCTGAACTCTTGAGTTAACTCAAAGTTCAAACTCCGGTTTCAGTTTCAGGAAATGCGGCGAGAACTGGAGTCCAGTTAGCGGAGTAGATAAAAAGACTCCAAGGAGGAGCTGGACGGCCCATCTGTACCTGCCTGAGGTTGCCCCCCCAAAAAAGTTTATGAAAATAATTTCAAATGTTTATGCTGAAACAAATAATCAGTACTGATTACTGATTTACTTTTGGGATATTAAACGTTCTTTAAACGGTAAATCTGAGGTCACAGAGCCCCGATGTCGTCCAGATGAACTCCACATTATCTCGTTTGCACTGCGTTTGCAGCCGGGGGGGGTTTGCCCCGTGAAAAGGAGCTGAAGTGGGCTTTGCTTGCTGCCTTTAAGGCCAGCAGCAAGTTTCAATACTGGTACACAGAAAATTAGCTATTTAATTTTATTTTGACCATTGTTCCCATATTTAGCCTATATAGAAAGAAAAGACAGTTACTTATTAAGCAAAGCACTAAAAGTTAATTTTATAGAAGTAAAAAAAAAAAGTAAACAGTCACTTTAATTAGTTTATTAAAAGAAGTAAATGTAGATTCAGTTAACTGCAACAAGACTTACTCTGTTCCTCTACTGGACCTGCTCTGTCGTCTACATGGCATCCGGACTTGTAGGCTATAGCATCCCTAAGAATCTCATGTAATGTGGAGCATCACAGTCGTTATTACATGAGGCCTCCCACTAATTTGTTTTACTTAGAAATTCTGTGATTTCACCAAAAAATGTGAAGGGAAATAAATTTTACCGAAACTTCACGTTACAGGCCGCCTCATGTAGAAACACATGCAGGTCTCTTATTTCCAAACCTGGAGAATCTCAGGTGATGGCCTCAGATTGTGGGGAAGAGATAAAACTCTTAAGTTGTTGCTGTTTAATCCTCTGATACGCAGAAAATGTCAAACTTTCTCTGACTGGACTGAGAGCACGGAAATGTTTTCTGTTCCTGCTGCAGAGCCAGAGGATGGAGGCAGGGGATTTTTAGCCACGTAAATAGAGACTGAACATTTAATTATTATTACTTAATAACTGTTATTCAAACTTTCTCAGTGAAACTGGATTTGTGTTGGGCGGCATTCAAAGTCTTTGTGGAGTCTGGCCAAAACGAGTAGGGCAGCACTGGAGTAAGGGAAAGATAGAAATGTAATCATTGGACATGGTGTGAAAGAGATGAAGCTCAGAGAAAGGAAAAAATCTGCCCGGTGGGGAGGTCCTGATGCAGCCAGGGAGGGCCCACGTCCAACCATGGAGCAGAAACTGGTTCACTAATTCAACCGGGGCTCGGTTATACATGACCAAAGACGGGTCATGCAACCCCGTCAGCTGTCCTTCCTCAGCTTGGAGCGCTCCATGAGTCCCACGCATGGAACAGGAGCCCGGCCGGGTCTCACTGAGTGTGCATCCACCTCCGGCACAATCACTTTCCTTATATAGGAAGTGACAGAAAATAAGAATAAGCTGGAAAAGCTGTTTTATTCACAAAATTCAACATAAAAGTTGAAACCGAACATTTTATGCATTAAAAAAACGTTTCCAGCAAATTCTAATTTTCCCAGTAGGATCTGTACGTCTCCAAGAGAAACTGTACAACTGCATCCGAGACCCCGGAAAGAGGGCGCTCTCGAAACTGTCCACAGGAAGTCCTGCTCCCAGTGGTGAATAAAAGGGTTAAAACTAAAAACCATCCTTAGATTGTAAACATCAGCCTAAAATACACACCAGGAGCAGTTTTTATGCCATTTGCATCAACAGCCAAAATTATTCACATAAAGC
>JAVQJG010030885.1:0-10598 GCA_036024015.1 Craterocephalus amniculus
GCGCCTTCCGCGAGCAACTCCAGAGTGGAAAAGGGTCCAGCCCCTCTCAAGGTTTCGGGTTCCAGAGCCCAAGCCGTGCGTCGAGGTGAGTCCAACTATATCTAGCCAGAACCGCTCAACCTCGCGCACCAACTCAGGCTCCTTCCCCCAAAGAGAGGTGACGTTCCACGTCCCAAGAGCCAGCCTTTGCAGCCGCGGATCGGACCGCCAGGGTCCCTGCCTTTGGCTGCCGCCCAACTCACACGGCACCCGACCCCTAGGGGTCACAGTGGTCGCAAGCAGTGGTCACGACATTAACAATCTGCCAGATGTAGGTTGGAAGTGGTTTTGGAAAGTTCTAGTGATTTAATTTGTTTCGTTTAATTGATTTAGAAATGTTTGCATTTTTTGAAACACTGATGAACTATATTTGAAAACCATAAACCTGTCAACATCCACTGAAGGTATGAATTTGAGCAATTTTCTCTATTTCATGACAAAAACTGTATTTCATTATCTATAGATCAAGATACCATACAAATACAGTCGTTTTGTGGTGATTTTGATACTGCAAGTCCTCTGAGCTCTAAAAAAGGTGTACATAAACCACATAGCAATATGCATATGGATAAAAGAAAAGCTAAATCATCATAAAGTATTCTTAATCATACACAAGAAACATGTTTCTGTTGGCTTGTTGTGCCTTGAGACCTCTTGGGAGAATTGTAATGGCAATCCAAGCAGACACAAGTCCTCTCACCTTCAGGAAAAATATAAAATGAAAGACGCCAGAGGGAAAAAGGCCAAATAAGAAGTACCAAATGGATGTAATAAAGAGCTCTTCTCTTAGGTGAAGGTTGTCATATCATTAATGGTGGAGACAAAATTACCAGACTAATGTCCAAGAGCATTTTTTCATAAATACGAGTCCCTGAGTTAATTCTCTTCATATTGAGATACCGTATGCAAGAGAGATTTGTGAGTGTGTGATTTCAGGCACAACTCTATAGTCAAAAGGGAGATAATCTTACTTTGCCATTTTGGATTTCTTTTGGCTATAGACTCTCCTCTGTATATGGTCATGCTAAGCTGTCAATTGTACAAATCTGAAAATAGCAACTTACATGTATCAACAAATTAACACCATTCCATGGCACATTGTCCTTGGAAAAGTGGCCAGTTCTGTGAGAATGTGCATGCTTTTTAAAAAATTTGAAAATGCAGCCGTGGTCTATGTCTCATCTAGAACTCCTTTTTATTATGGCACTGTAGGTGGTTTGTACTCCTTTAAAGTGGAATAAAACAAAATGATTACCCCAGTTCATGTAAAATTGATGCGCTGCCCATATTCTAGGTTTCTAGGAGCTTTAGCATCACAATTAACACAACTTGATATTTCCTCTGCCCCCTCAAAGCTATGGTAGGCTATCAGCTTTAGACTACAGCCCATCTGAGTTTAATTAGCCCTGAGTCAGTGCTGTGATCAAATGTAGATCACAAAGCTAATGCTGATATAACCTCTGGCTGAGTTTGGGCACCAGCAGTTGCACTGGGTATATGGTGTTTTTTCTTTCAGAAAAGGCACTAGTTCTTAAGTTGGCTTAAACATCTCATTTGAAGATCCGGCTTGTCTTCCTTTGAGTCAAGATTAGAAGATTCAAAAGTGCTTATTGTCATTTCACTCAATGTCTTGAACATATAAACCGAAATGTTGTTTCTCTTGCTCGCTCACTTATTATGCTGTCTTAAAAAATGAAAAAGACGGCTAATATATAAGCATGTCATGCAAAAACACAAGTCTAAAATATAAAAACAAGAATAATGGAGTGTATATTCTAAATGTATAACCTGTGATAGATTGTAGCAGTTACAATGTAAGATATATGTACTTTAACTAAAACAGAATAACATGAAATATAAATATGTAAATAAAGTGCCAACAAGAATGGACAGAGTGCATTAATAGAGTGAATGATTGTGGTATAAGTATGTTATATATGTACAAAACACATTGAATTAAAGTTATGTGCAAAGACCAATCAAAGTGTGCAATTTCCTGGCAGACCTCATGTCCCTTTTTGGGCAAAGTTCTTGAGTTTTTTGTGCAATGGACGCAGGGGCAGGAGGCAGGAGAGGGGGGAAGTTGTGGGTAGAGCTCAGCATCCTGACAGTCTGGTAAATGAAGCTGTTTGAAAGTCTGGTGGTGCAGGCCTGAAAACCTTTTCCCTGAAGGCAGGAGGCTGAAGTGAGGGCTATGTTATGTGACATCACAATTTAAGAAACGTGCATGATGCAAACCTCTGGTTTGTGGGTTTTCTTGTTGCTGGTTCAGACTCAGATTCTAGGCTAGAATAAGTTCTTTCTGTTTAAGTTACCAAAGCCTGGAAAAGCTTGTGTTAAACTGTGTTAGAATAAACCAGGTCTGCTGGGCCAGAGCAAAGAAATCATTCATGTCAGGGTCAAAGGACCAGACCACCTAAAATGTCTAGAGCTATGTCTAGTGACCAATTTAATCTGTTTAGACTGAGAGACAACAATAAGCTGAGCTTCAACGTGGATGTGAAATCAAAAGACCATGCTTTAAACCAGATGCAGGTGTTCAATGCACCAGAGTGACATATGAAACCAAAAGTATTTCACGGAATTTGTAAATGGTTTGTTATTTATTTATTTTTCAGCATTGCTGGGTTCCGATTTCAGTATTCCTTAATGTGTGTGCAGCACCATTCATAGATATAGTTCAGCATTTAGAATTAATCTGCATTGCATTTATACAGTAAACTAGACTGGTGATGTTAAGGTATTCATTCGTTGGGAAAACAAAACAAAAACACCCATCTGTGGCATAAAACTGTCTCCCTCCATTGTGTTCCTCCAAAATAAATCAGTAGCAATAGAACCATTTCGATCAAAACAGGGTTTAAATCAGCTGACTTTGTGAAAATCTTTGTTGAGCTACAAACAAGCAAACCTTACTTGTAAACTATGATTGCAAACTCAGAGCTTTCAGGAAATCAGAAATAGTCATCATGACAGAGCAGTGAGTCCCAGAAAACCATAGAACTTAGTCTACTGACTCAAATAAACCACAGGACCACATAATGTGGAGGAAATCTCATTCATTTGCAGATTTTATGGGAATCTTCCTTCTAAAAACAGGTTATGGGAAATGTAACAGTAATTTGTTGTGATCCAATTCCACACCCACTTGCTGCCATTGTTTTCATATATTGTTACCAAAGGCTTCCGTCCAAAAATGTCAAACACACAACAGAAATGAAAACAAACCAAGGGCGTCACCAGCACTGGGCTGCAGCAGAGAAATACTGAAGATGAAGACAAAGTTAGGCGTTAAGAAATGACACAAAGGGATGAGGAATATATAACCTATTTCTATAAATTGTCCACAAAATTTCTTCTCTTTTATCATTTGGATTTCCAACCTTTGTGTGTCTTTTAGTGTACCTTTTAAAGAAACAAGAGCTTAAATTAAGTAAGTCAAGAATCTATGTCAAGATGTGCTATAAACATAAAACAGGACCTATAAATGTGCACAAACAATTATAGGTCCAAAAGCATTTTTTGTTTGCTCTAACAATAAAAATATAGCTGAAATGTTCATCTCAAACCACAAATTTCCACACTACAGAAGGTTCTACCTTCAAGTAGTTCACAATAAATTTATTGGAATTTTCAAACATTTCCCAGTACATGTCTGAGATGATTTGAACATCCTTATGGCAGAGGCTGCTTCAAAGCTCGTGAATTCCTCTTATCAGCACAAATTATTATCAGCCTGCAGTGACAAGGAGGCAGGCAGTTAGTCAGGGCCAGGGATCAGGGTCTTAATAATACATAAGCAGACATATTTAAGGGCAGAACAGCACTGATTAGGCTGTGGCATAGCGAGATGGACCAGGACAGGAGCGAAAAGGAGAAGGCCCATTGGGAAAATCTGACAGGAATACTGGGTTGTAAGAGGAAGAGGGTGAGGGTCCCATCAAGGCCTGTCTTATTTTCCGGTGACGACTCTGGTAGCGGAAGTTCATGGGTGGACGCAGTGCCACAGGACCACCCATTTCTTCTGAGGATGGGTCAAAAGACACTGTACCCATTTGCTGCTGTTGGGGGTTTCTTAGACATTCATTAGACTCACTGGAAGATGATGTGAGCGGGACAGAAGGGTTTACTGCAACTGAGGGGTCTGAGGGCACAGGGGCAGCTGTAGGCTCCAATGGTACCGGCTGAGCAGCAGTGGGCAGTGGCAGGTCAGAAGGTACAGGCTCAATGTTAACTCCTGGGTCATCAGGGAGGGTTTGGAGGGTTGGGGTCTCAGGATCTTGGGGGAGGTCGTGACCCTGTGGCTGCACTGGTTGGATCACATCCACATTCTGCAGACAAATAAGCAACACGGGGCTGAATTTATAACTTAGAAAACTGAATCTTCAGCAAAAAGAAACTCACTGGTGCAATACAGTATGTCATTTTACACCAAAGCTCTAAGAAGAAGGCAGAGAAACATGCAACTCACCGCAGACATATTCATCCTGGCTTCACTGAAAAGTAACTTGCACTTTATGTATTTACATTATTCAATATCTTGCTTTCATCAAGAAAGAACATCTATAACATGTTTGTTACAGATTTGCAGGAATTATTTTATGTTTCTGTTAGGGAAGGTTTTAAATATGTCTGTAATTTTGTTATGTGTGTACCTGTGCTTTAAACATCTCACAGGAGACCTGGACATCAGGATTGTGGTAGATGTCTCCTTGTACCGATCCTGTACAGAAACCGGCGGTCTGAGGAAAAAGCAGAATGAAATGTTTTGTCACTTATTTTGGATGATTCAAAATCATGTCAAATTTCTCAAAAAAGGGAAATAATTATGGAATTATTATAGTAGTGCTATTTTAAAGTGAATTAATTTCTGATTTCACCAACTTACATTAATTGATTAGCTACTTTGTTGCAGCTAACATTAATTACACATTAATTAACATCACATTGTCAGCATGTTTTTCAGTTTCAAACTGATTAAAAAATGTTACATTCACACTTTGTGGCCAATTCATTATGCAATCCACAGAGGTCTGTTAACATGCACTTTTTATTTGACAAAAAGACAAAAACTACTTAACTTTTTTTCAGGGATCACATGATGTTTAACAAAATACCTCTAGTTGTTAATACTCATTTTTTAATGTGTGAGTTATTTGTCTCTGTTTTTTTCAGATAAAAATAAATAAACAATAAATAAATTAAAGGATTACATTCATTTGTACAAATGTACAAATTAATGTGACCACTAAGAGTGTGGGCAATATGTCTAGCTAAATTCAGCTTAAGTACCTCTGTGTCAGATTTAAGTGTCAGGCGCTGGCAGGTCCCTCTCTCTGAAATTCCCTCTGGACACTCTTGGACGGTGTACTCAACAAAGATGGTTTTAACTGGCACATCCTGCATAAAAAAATAATAAATAAACAAATAACACTAAAAGCAACACAAAAGCAGACTGCACAAATATATCCACAAACACTCGACATCAGCTGAAACTGCATAATTTGGTGCTGTAATGGCCTTCCTGTTGTTTTTAATGTCTCAAGCTTTACAGTCATTAGCAAAGAGTGGCAATAATAGACTAAGCTTTGGTCCCCAAACAAACTATTTCAATCCTCATTTGCTTCCCAAACATAAACAGGGTAAGAGAGTAAGGTCTGAAGTATCGTCAGTAATCCTTTGCAGCCCAACACTTATGTGATAACTGAATTATTTTAATTAAGCCATTAGTACCTGACATCCAATGGATGAGTCATGACAAATGAATTTTTTTACTTGGTATCCTGACCAAGTACCTCCACATTTCACACAATAGATTTAAAAAAAAATCTAAATAATCTATTTAATATTCCAGTAAGCACTTATACCTGAACAGATGCCAGTGCCATTCATCTTTAAAGCCATAATGTTCTGCAGTAGCAGATGTAACAAAAACTGTCCTGTTGAATCAACAAGAGGTCCAGTAAAACAGCTGGTCCACAAAAAGTATTTTAAACAAAAAACAAAACAAAACAAAAAAAGGTGAAAATTGAAGGGTTTTATGGGGTTAGTGAGCAGAAATGGCTTGCATATATCATATAATAGCTTAAATATGCACCAAATCATCTGCTCGTGTTCACCCAGAGGATTGTCTTGACTGCAGTTTCT
This sequence comes from Craterocephalus amniculus, assembly GCA_036024015.1. NCBI lineage: Eukaryota > Metazoa > Chordata > Actinopteri > Atheriniformes > Atherinidae > Craterocephalus > Craterocephalus amniculus. Next base: position 6,187 of record JAVQJG010030885.1, read on the forward strand.
CCATTGAAAACATTGTTGCGCAATGACATCATCTCTTGAACTTTGTTTCTTGCATGCGTGTACCTGTGAGGCAACTCTGGTGATCTTTTTCACTCCGAGGCCTACACCAAAAGTAGACTGCATCTTAAAGGTTGCCAGCGTGATCTGAGCAGCAACCATGGCCTCTGGGCTATCAGTGTGAAGCAGGAGCGGGCACGTTGGACACGTCTGTTGGAGCTTCTTTGGAGGATCTACATGGACCGAAAGTGATTTAGTACCATGTGCAATAACATGACATCTAAAACATCTGGATTGCTGTCAAGCATGTGCAGCCTTTGCAGCTCTAAAGCATATTTAAGTTACGACGATTGCACAACGTTTGCTTGATTCTGAAAATAATTAGAATACACACACTCAAATTTAATCCAAGAAAAAGCTTATACCACCAGAATGATCAATGCATGTCGGTTTTTAAAACCATAAAGTAAGAGAAAAAATAAGGATATGGTTTTAAAAAACATGTAAGCTATAATGAGCATACATTACCATGGACAACGTTTGATTTGTCACAGTGGGAAGTATGTAGGTGTGACTAAGGACTCATTAATCAAGGTACCATTTAGCTGTGCTAGTGAGCTTTTATTAATTATGTGTGTATGCTGAAACTACACAGTGAGAAAGCTGATTCACTGGTACATTTCTTTTTCTTTATTTGGCACAGCAGTTCAAACTTTGGCTCGCTAATTATTTGTTTCAATTGAATTATTCTTGAGTAATACTTTTATATTAAAATGTATTAAACTGGTGTGTGAGCAGTGTGAAGACACTAGTATAACAATACATAGACATTACCTGGCACTAAAGAACAGTCATAGCTGTACAGGTAGGAATAGCCCTCTGGTGTATGGAGAATGGTGGTGTTGCAGTTGCCAGTAATTTGCTGAAAGTGAATAAAATATACAAAATAATGTTGATTCCTGCAGATTGCACACAATCATGACCACTGGAGATTTGGAAATGTTTTACTATTAACCTCCTGCTCCATGCAGGGTTCTGGGCATGCCATTGGTTTTATGATTTGTTTTATTCTTTAAAGTGAAACCAAATTCATTGGTTATGAATCATTTGTTCTATATCAGATACAGTATTCCTCTTGTGAGTCTCTTTGAAATAATTCTCCAAAAAGAAGTACCAAAACATTAACAGCGAAGAGTGAAGCTCTATCAATCTGTATGTTTTTGGTGAAAATTAAAATGAGGTTTGCAGGAATTATGGTAATGCTAAAAAACTAAAAGAGGATAGATATTATAAAGCCTACAACTGGTATGCTTCCAAAAGCCTGTCTTTTCACAGCATGCCTCTCAGAACCCTTAAAATCTTCAAAAAACAAAGTAAAACAACCACACTACCTCAGAACTTCTCAATCGAGGCGCTGAAAAGTTACTTTCATAAAAACCTCTTCCAAAGTGTGGAGCAAACTTTATTAAAGATAAAAGTCACCACAGGTAAATTACAAGAATAAACTTTTGTTTGGCTGCGTATAGATGTGTGTCCTACTGTGTCCATGAATGGTCTGATGTCACAACGTTTCCACGGTTTGGGGCTGCCTGTGTGACACTTGGTCTCCAGGACGTCCAGGTCCAGGTAATACACGTTGCCTGCTGGGCCCTGCCATTCACAGCGTCAGAAGAAATCACAAGAAGGTTAAAGACGATGCTCCAGTGCAAGTGCAGGAGGTTGCAACATTACATTAACACCGGCAGATATCTGAGGTCCAGATATCCACCCATCTGTGGTCCAGATATGTAATGAAGAACAATAAAAGAGGTCTTTGTGTGATTCCATAAAACACTTTGCACGATATTGAACCAAGCCATGACTCTGAAAACAGATGCCTCCACTTCAGCTGATGTTGAATCGAGCCTCTTAAAAACGTGATCTATTTCATAGTCAGACCACCGTAGCTTTCAGCAGCCGACAGCATTAGTTTAATAAAGTTATCGTGTCCCAGCAGCTCTGGTGGACTGCCCTGCACTTTATTAACAGTCAGTGCTGTGCTAAAGGCCTATCATTTCATGAGGCGTGAAAGGGGTATGGCTTCCCCTTTCAGGACATAAAGCTGTGTACTTTGATATTAATGCTATATATGCTATAAAAAGTGACATTAGCTGATGGTCTTCACTTACAGCAAAGTGCAGACAACAATATTTATTGTTTTTACTCCTCAGAGGTTGCACTGTAATGTAATTGCCTGTGTTTTTCACAGCTAGATTTAACATAAACTTGGATACAGATACCGCAATAAGTCCTTGAGTTTAATTTCATTTTAATTTCTACTGAGAGTCACGGCTTTGTGACAATATAACAATGTCCTGCTGACATCACAGCTGGGCATATCAATCAGTGGATGCATTAAATCAAGGCAATGTAAAAACAGCAGGATTAATACATTTCCCCATCTGATAGAAATATGAACAAATATTTCATGCTGTTCTGTAGCAAACTGAGGCAGCTTTTTCTCAACAAAAATTTGTACTGACCTGAGCATGGAGGTGGACATTTGTAATACGGTTGAGGGCAAACTTATAGCCTTCGGTGCGGTCCTCATTGATGTAGGTAACAGCCAGACGAGACAGCTTCATCACTGCTTTGTCGTTACATGGGACAGGAGCGAGCTCGATGGGCATCAGAACAAAATCTCCAGCGTACACGTGGAGAGTGAGCAGAGAAAGTAGGAAAAAGGTGCAGATGTCCATGGTGGCGGAGATTTGAGCAAAAGCTTACCCATGCAGCAGCTTAAAAGTGAAGTTTGTTCTCCTATGTTTGCCTTTTATCCAGGCAGTGACTTTTGGAATCAAAACAGGATGTTGACATGGAGCCAAGGACAAAGTATATTTGATGGCAGACGGCTGATATTTGTGAGTGATTGTGCCTGCAGTTCATTCAACCCCAGAAACATAAAAAAAGAGTGAATGTTCAAACTGTCATCCATACTTCATGTTGCACTCATACTGATCAAGGACTCTGTAGTATGTGGTGATTCTAAGTACTTTAGATACCCGCTGACACTTTAGTGACACCAAATAGTTTCACTCAGATCCAGTTTGTATGGCTGTAATATAATCTATGGCCCAGTAGGGGCCGCTGTGTGTCTTGTATGATATAGCCTTCTACGAGGGAATCCAGTTGACAGAATTGGGTTAATGATTCACCAATACCAAGTTACACCATCATTTGTCTTGCTTTTTTCTTAAAACTCTGTAACTCTGAAGTCAGTGATTCCTGCGTCAGACAGAGAGAGAGAGGGAGAGAGAGAGAGAGAGAAAGAGAGAGAGAGAGAGAGAGAGAGAGAGAGAGAGAGAGACTGACTTTGCTGCATTGTGGTAATTGAGCAGTGGTAATTATCTTAGCTGCTCCAAACAACTGTTTACAGAGATTGATTATGGTAATGTTTTAATGACATGCAGAGTAAGCGCTGCTTGCTAATTAATAATTAATCTTTGTTTGTTTGTTTATTTCAAAGCGGTGAAAACTGAACAAGAAATAACTTGTTGGTGGGGTTCACACTATTTTTGCTGTCAAAAACAAAGTCAATTAATGTTGGTCAATTACAGTAACTGCTGATCAGTGAAACCAGTTTTAAACTGTATGTGCAAAGTTAATTTAAGGAAACTTCCTGTTGTTGGTATAGTATCAGACTTACATCAAAGGAACTATACCTGATATTATTTTAATCTTTCTAAGAAAAATGGTTTTCTACGTGGTATAGTATGTGGTAAAAGGGGTAATTTCATTACAATTAATGACTCATTGATTGTGCATATGTACGAGTTCAGAGCATTTTAGTTTACAAAAGCGGCTAGTTTTCTTAGCATTGGCGTGACGCGCTTTCTCTAACGGGTTAATTTTTGGAACGTCCAGACTCCGATCAGCCAGTAATAGCGTTCCCATAGTGATCCGGAGTCAAATTATGAAAGTTAAACCCCTTGGCGAGGAAAAAGAGTCACACAAAAGTTAAAAAAAAATAGCCGCTATCGCTAACTAAGCTAGCCGGACGTGAAATCGGGTATAGTCCCTTTAAGGAGCCATTGCACTAAGTCCAGCCACGACGAGGAAAGAAAGAAAGAAAAACGCTCAGTTTGGAGTTGGGAAACAGCATAATATGATTATGAATAATGATCTGTTCCAAATCCATGGCTTATATTTGTTAGATAGTGAAAAAAAAGAATATATATATTACGCTCATATTGCTTCCGATCATACAGTATAACAATAGACACGTCTATTGTTATACTGTATGCACTTGTACACGTCAAACGGAAGCTGGATGTTTTAGGACGGCTCTTTGAGGACCAACTCCGGCACACAAGTGCACTGATATCAGATAAAAGATGAACCAAATAACAGAAATAAATCCAGAATATCAAGGGGGG
>JAVQJG010030890.1:0-22919 GCA_036024015.1 Craterocephalus amniculus
TTGGAGAGAGTAATAGATTATAGGCGGGATAATGAGATTGGGGAAAGAGTTTATTGGCTTATTCTCTTTTGTGACTGTAGTGAAATTGATTTTAAGGCTAGATTGTGATGGAATACTGAATGCTTAGTTGCATAGGGTAATGTCTGATATGTGCTTGTAAGTGTTGCCAACTGCTTTTCAATCTTAACAGCATTTCCAAAACAAAAATGGAATGCGTTTAACATATTAAACTTCAAAGAGTCATATTTTAACACAGCTACAAAAAGAATAGAAGATGCATCATTTTGTCCGCTTTTTTGTCCTACAGGGAGGAGCTCAAACGGACTTGTCCACACAGTAGACTCCACAGAGGATGCTCCGTTGCATAAGAATGATCTCATTTATTACACTTACAATGCTGTCATTTTTTCTGTCTCTGTCAGGCTCAAAACGGGAACACTGACAAGCCTTTGATGAGTCAGTTGATGGAAGATGTGTATGGTGCAACACATCATATTTCATTTCTCATTAAAATGCATCTGTGGGCTTGGTACATGAAGTGTAAAAAATTGTTTTAACATCAGAAGTGTAACTCCCAAACACCCAGAACTGTGAATTGGTCTCTGCAAAGACAAATAATGACCAAGCTGCTTTATTTATCTGGTCATGTTACAGTGCAGAAATACATCACTACAATCTGCTGTAAGAAGTTCTCCCTCACTTTGTCTCATGACCTCATAATAGGCCTGCGAATCCAACATCATCTCTGAGGGAAGAACATGTCCTCAGAAAAATTCCTGCAATCATCTGTGCAGAAAGTACAGGTGAGGGAACAGGACACCCACATCTCGAGGGCATTCTTGTCATTTTTCTTCCACTAAGATGTTGCTGCTGCTTCCTCCTCTCCTCATCTGAAAACATGTCAGAAAATCTAAGGAGAACCGAGCTCAATAAACAGGAGGACACATCTGCCTTATGTACAAAGCAGGAGAGTAAACCAATAAAAGCCTGCCAACACTCCACTTAAGAAAGGTTAAAGCAGCATTTTTCAAATATCTCCTCTGCTTAAAGTAAACACAAAGCCAAAAGGGCTCTAAACCATCTGCTTCCTCCTCTCAACTTGTGCTAGTAATTATTCTCAACTGTGAAAACCCCATCATGTATCTTCCATGTAAGGAAAAGCACTGCAAAGTACGTCACTGCCCATTTCATTTATCCCCTCGGTTAAGCAATGCAATGCACAATTACATATGAATGAAATTCATTATTTAGTTTTAATGAGAGAAATGCCTCAATTTTTACAATCAATTTGGCCTGAATGAACCACAAAGCACTCTGATATCACTGACCAGAGAGAATATTGTTTGAGTCAATAATTCATGAGTAAAAAATGAAATTCGGTTTACAATGCAGTGATTAAGAAGCCCTGACCTTCACAGGTTACCAGTGGAGAGCACATGTGTGCATGCTCAGAGGAAAGCAGCCAGATTTGGCTCACTCCCCATCACTGAGGTTATAAACCGTAAGACTCTGATTATGTTGTGAATGAATATTTCATGGGTTCATATTTGGTCCACTCTGAAGGAAACACTGCTTAGTACTGTAAGATTAAAAGAGCCATATGCTCACTGCCGGGACTACAAATCTAAAAACAGTTTTTGTCATTGCTTTGGAAAATTTGCCCTCCATTAGATGAAAGCAATCTTCACTCGCTGCATATTTGACATCAAATTTAAATCGATATGGATGCACAAATGCAAGGAGGCATGAATTATACAAAGACGACCATGGATTACGTTTCTTTCTCCCTCTTAGCACATGCGAACGCTAAAGACTCATCAAAGCAGGGGTCAGCAGCGCAGTAAAAATCCACCTTGACAACCTTTCCTCTTATAAAAACCATACCATATATTAGAAACCATAAAAAGCTGATGAAAAATCCGGAATAAAGTCAAGAATGTGAGGGCTGAAAACATGACTGAGTGATGGGATCCGGATGAAATGACAAAAAAAGAGAGAAAAAAGGAGGAAAATACAAAATAATAGAAATACATCATCCTGTGCTAGCAATGATCTGTCATTGCTTTACGTCATTTTTTTCCCCACACAGGCGGCTGTGGTTTAATGTGTGATTTACACGTGAGCTTTGAAGGTAGAGTAATACTGTAGCTGGTCATCAGCGCGCAAAGATATTAACCTTGTAACATCCAGCATGTTGTGTGTGTGCACGACTGTAAAAAACATTTGTCATGAGATTAACGCGCGTACAATTTTACCCTCTCTGTCAACTGGCTTTGAAGCAGGCACTTATTATGTATGAAACATATTGTAGTCTCCACCAACAGTATTATGTAACACAGGACAATAGGATAATGTGAGAATGGTGCACAAAAAACCCCAGAAAAGTAATAAAAACAGAAACATACTAACAAATCACCTTTTCTTTGTGTTTCAGTGAAAATGACACATCCGGCAAATATCGGCACTTCAGAGCTGTTAAATTAACTAAATGAGAATAAACACTGTGTATTAACTTACACTTTGCTACATCGCTGCAAATACAGTTTAATCACTTCCTCTTATTAATATTTGTAATAAAGAAATACTATTATCTTGTTCCGACTCGTCATGACTAGTAGCTCATATATCTCATTACGCAGACATCACGCCAGGCATCTTAAAAGACCCATCTCACACTGCTGTCTCCCTGGCAGTTCAATCAATCTGAGGCATCTTTAATGGCCACATCTCTTGTCAAAACAATGCTTCAGCGAGTAGTGGGCGAGTGAGGGCAGATGAGCACCTGTGCTTGTTTGAAATGGCAGGAATCCGCTATAGCACTCCAAAGCAAAGCAGCACGTTTCCTCTTCTTGGAGTGTTGCTTCTTGCATCAATCCAAATGGCAGCTGCTGTCTTTAAATTATAGAAAGCAGTAGTGGTGTTATAAAATCCCCACACTGTGGCGGCACTTAAACTCTCCAAAAAAAAGATGAGGTGGTGCTGATGGAGGACTGGTGAAGGCCCACAGGGATCAAATCACCGCTCACAAGAGCACAGACGAGGGACAGAGACAGCTGCAGGCCACACATTAAGCCTCACTGTGTCTTGTCTTCTTTATATATTGGCTACATATGAGGGGTAAAGCTAATAATGTACTTTCGTATGAAATGGAATGCACTGAGAAAAGATGATCTTACAGCTGCAGAGATCCAGGAAGATGATTCAGTAACCTTGTTTATACAGTAATAGTGAACTTTCAACTTTATTGACAACATATTCAAAGTATGATTAGAGTCAAAAAAACTGAAAAACTCACTCTACTTTTCTAAGAGGTTGAATACCAAAATGTACAATGCTGTCAAGGTTTTTACAAAAAAAAACCAAACAATTTATTTAAGATTATTAAGCATTATCAACACTGAAATGTGACTGAATAACTCAAACCAGATTTACAAATATATATTCAAATAAATCTTCAGTGCATTGATGTAGTTGTATTGAAGATGTGTTAACAAACAGGATACACAACCAGAGAAAAGTTAATTTATATAGGGAGTTCTCCCACAGACAACATTGATCCTGACCTGCCTGGAGCTGCTCGTTTTCTCTCTTTACTCACTGACATTACCATAGCATACATTTGCATAATGTCAGCCCTTTGGCCAGTTTGGCCCACTTCAAACAAAGAATGGGCAGATGTGTCGCAATGCTATTTATGACCAGTCAGCTGAACCCTTAGAGGAAAGAGTGGAGGGGTGAAGCGTGTATAGTTGGAAAGTTGTCTTTTCTTTAAAAAGATGATTCATCTACAAATAACTCAAAAGAAGTGTCTGAGCTATGAACTGACAGCCAAGGTTTCTGTTTCAATAGCTGCGTTTCCATTATCCTTCAAAGTGCGCAAAACCTAAATATCACAGTAAAAAACAGGTAATGCAAACACCTACATTTTGAAAAACTTCTCAAATATTGCTAAAAAGTTTTTACGCTCTCAGGAGGTTGTTCTTCAAATGTATTCATATAGAAGTATTCTACAAAAGTGCACTGGGAACATTTCCAGATGTGACGTAGAGGATCACGTGACCAGTTTATTTGGAGTGCAGATGGCACAGAATGTATGAATGGAGTATGATATGGGAATCTTTTTACAAATAATTAAACAATAACAAAAACAATTCAAACTGCCACCCTTGATAACAAAGAACAGGAAAATGTTCCAAAATATTAAATGTTTTATATCTCTGTCTTCCTGAAAATGAAGTCTCTTGGGACAGGATTTTGTGAGAATTGTGGCTTCTGTGCTAAACACCAATCAACAGAAACATATAGCAATTGTACTTTATCGAAATTTTATAAATATTGCTTTTAATTTGCAAAAAACTGTAATGAAATCGCAGCCAATGACAGCTTACATTTATACATACATATTAAAGGAGCTGCTTAAATGTTATTCTATTCTGCTCTATACCTCAACATTATACATACAGACATTAAAAAAAGAAACAATATATCATTGTGTAAAAATGACACTATGGCTCTTTATGGATCTCCCATACAGACATATGCAGTACTTTCTAATAAATGTATGAATTCACAAAGGGAAAATAAGAACTAATTTTTATGAAATTTGTATGAAAACTTCTTTAACAATGGTGGCCTGCTCATTTAAATGTCATTGTTCATGTTAAAGAAACAATCTACAGTCTATGGGGGTATATTAAAATGATTGAGACGTAAATTAATTTGCATAGCTTTTGGGAACAAAAAGGACACCAATGAGATGTAGATCATACAATCCAGTATAACAAAGTGCAAAAGCATGTGCCCACAGTAATTAAAATCCATTCCACGTCTTATAAAGCAGCAAAAACATGACTGTGTGCCTGAAAGCACATCTGTGTGATTTGTAAACCTCGCAACAGGAGTGGAGTCAAAGTACTGCCAGGTTGGTGACCTTGGCTTCAATAATAGATGAATAGTGACAAGAAAAAGAGAGAGAGAAGTGGCTAGAGACAGGGAGAGAAAGCCAGAGGCCGAGAGTTAGTTCAAAAGAGAATATGAAAGATGGAGTACAAATGACTTGACAGACAACACAAGGGGAAAGGGAAAAATGTCTGACACAGAAATGTGCTGATTGGTCAGAAAAAGGAGAAACAGTGGAACCAAACAACAGTGCATTAGAGAACAACTGACAGAGAAAATGTTATGATTTCTGACAGAAGGGAATGAGAGGATGGCGGATGGACAGATGTCTAATGAGGAAAAATGAGACTCAGAAAGAAGGGAACTGAGGGAAGAATGTGAGGAGTGAAATAGGTGAGTGACTTGTAGGGAGAGCTTCATTGGTTCACTGATGGAGGACCTATCTCTCTCACACACACACAGCTTCATAGAAACACACATAGGCCACTTTGCAGCAAGGCAAGTTGCTGATAATGTTTATATTTCATAGCCAAGGTCTTAGGATGTGGCTCTAGGAACAAACACACATACACGCTGTCTGTCCTCTTTTTTACTCTTCCATATTTGTCAGAAAAACACACATACATCTCACACTTCCATCCACCTTTATAGTAAATCTTGTGGGTGATGGAGCCGGCCAAACACATCGAAACCAACACATTTATCTTACGCTGACTGTTGGTAGAATCTTACATTTGGTTCCAAAGAGAAGCCAAATTTATACATCCAGTAATTATTTGGTTTGTCTTTTATTTCTTAGTGGTGGATGATGATGGGGTCAGGAATACTGAAGCTACTGATACGGCTATTTTATATTTCCACATGCAAGATAAGCAGGCCATCTAGTTATAATTCCACCATTAATGTAATTTTAAGTAATTCACTGATTAATTCTGTTTGTGTTTACTACAGAAAATGATAGAAAAGGTCTCTTACAAACAAAATCTTTAAGTAAGTATATGGACAGCACCAAACTGTTCCAGGTCGACGCACTGAATACCCTTTTCAAAGTTTTGTGACTAGCATGTTAACACCAGTGGCAAACTCAGTCATCCTAGAATCTTCAGTAAACTATACCACACACAGACTGGGTAAAAAAGATGGATGTGGTCACTGTTTGTGCATCCATTGGTCTGTGGACCACTCCTCTGAAGCCTTCAGTGACATGTTTCATGTTCTGCGGGTAAGAGCCTCAGCAGTCTCTTGTCAATTAGCAGCCATGCCTGCTGTGAATCATCTTATTGCAATTTTAAAAGGACAGTTTTGGAAAAAAAATACTGGTAATGAAAAGCTGGTTTATTCCAGCTATGCAGACAAAAGATGTTTGAAATACATTTCACTTTCATTCCTTTGCTTATTGTGACCTTGCATGCTTTGCAGATGTTTGCTATAACATTTAAAGCTTCTTGGTGCTGCAGTCCATAGTTAGCATCCAGGTCTCTGCTGAGTTTTTCACCTATTTTCTCTATTCTCAAATAATCACAACAATCTTATAAAGGTGTTCTTGGAAGGCACATTAAAACAGCTTGGAACAGATTAAACCTAAATCAGTAAAGAACGAAGAACAAATACTGAAATACTTTTAAATGTTTATGTGGGTGTAAATGACATTTTCCAGCTTTATTTTCACATCCATCCATCCATCCATTTTCTGATCCGCTTAATCCAGGTGGGTCGCGGGTGTGCTGGAGCCTATCCCAGCTGTCAAGGGGCGAGAGGCGGGGTACACCCTGGACAGGTCGCCAGTCTGTCGCAGGGCCTTTATTTTCACATTTAATAGTTTATTTACTTTATTTTCATGATTGCAGGGGTCTGAGAAGAAATCAGTGTGTTTGTTTCAGACTTCATGCTTTCTTCATCTAAAGGCTGGTACACACTGCAGGATTCTTCAAATCGTCACAGATTTAGAGAACACACACTTGATGATTACAAAAGACACGCACACGATCTCTCTCTTCTGATCTTGGTGTGTGGTGTGTGGTGTGTGCCGTGCAGCACACCACACACCAATCGATTTCCCAGCAGAGTATCAGGTTCTTCAAGCTCAATATTCCACATCTCACGTAGTCAAATGAGACTTCTTTGTAAACAAACATGGTGAAAGAACAGGAAGAAGCAATTATGGCTGTTTTATGCCAATCAATTTCCAAAACACACAAAAAAAATGACTATGGATAAAGTAATGGAGACAGCGGGAATGTGGGCGGTATGTATTTCAGCACGAGTTGGAGGGGAGCAAACACAAGTATTACATATAGTTTGGAGAGCAGAGCTAGATGCTAGCACCAACGCTAGCAAGTGCTAACATTACAACAGTTATTGCAAGCTTCCAGTGCTGGGAATAACAGTCTTATACATTGTTTTTACCTCCTTTACCCTCAGCCAGTTCACGATTTGACTGGCTTTTGTTCTGACAGATGTGACAGTACACATTGAGCATGTTTGGATCGTCCCGGAGCAACCCACACATTCCAGGATTAATAGTCGCAAATATTAAACATGTTCATTAACTTCAATCTCTCCTTCAGAGGCCTTCCAAGTAGATTGGACTAGACAAAATCACTCCACACCAATCAACACACTACACATCTCAGGATAATTCTACACAATGTGGTTTGCAAACATCAAACATTCGGGCCTTTGCTGGCTTTGATCAGAAGGGGGAGATTGGGTCAAAAATCTGCCTGATTATTCTGTAGTGTGTACCGGCATTTAGTGTAAAAATGTCACTGCTCTCAGCAGATTATCTGCAACAGTCTAAAATAATATGTAAGACTATGGACTAGTAAACACTGAAATAACCTGGACTAAATGAGACTACAGGTCAGTGATGTGGTAATTAGTGTGAGGCTTTTAATGTTTTAGCCACCCACTATGATATATTTGCAGTGATTTCAGGAAGAGAAAAGATAAAACACTTTCCATAACACTTTGAGCTTATATATGTCATTTTGACATTATGAACGAGCATGTTTCAGCTAAACCATAAAATATGGTAGCTAAGCTTACAAATCAAATAAGAGTCTTTTTTCATTCATTTCTAAAAATATAAAGTTGTTTTAACCCCCTATACTAAATCAATGCTTTGGACATTCTGATAGAAAATACCATCCAACCAAGAGCTTCACAGCTATTTAGATTACCATGTTGCATAAATGCATTGTAATGTGAATACCTGCACACCAGTGTACATTCATTCATGTACAGTGGGGACTAGCAGGCATTCCTGCACAAAAACTGTGGTTTAATCCTTGATATGTTATATTGCTCTTCATAAGACAAAATACACAAGAACAGTTAATGGGTAGATATCACGCAGCTCTTAACCAGACGTAATTGATGATTAAAAGTTGATGCAGCTGTTTGGATATTAGAGAATAAACCTGTTGTCTACTCAGCTGACAACACAGTGTGTTATTTACAGCCTTTAATAATGGATTTGAATGATTTGGGATTATTTTCTTTTAATCACTGTACTGTCAGTCTATCATTTGAACACTAAAGCTGAAAAACTATAAAAGGCAAAACAGTGTGTCACTGTCATAGCATTTTTGGAACTGTGCATTTCCAGACAGAGCACTGTGACCTCATTATGACAATAAATCCACGGATGATGGCACCTAAATGAGGCACACAAAGTTAATTTCTGCCGCAAAGCTCCTCAGTATGTCTCATGGAGTGTGATCAAATGAAGACTACATCTATCAAACAGGAAACTTAGGAAAGGTCAATATTTTTAGTATGCCAGGAGCTGAAATTACAGCAGAGAAAAATACTTTGTTCTTAACGGATAATAAGATAAAGGTCAGATGTTTCCTGGCAAGCAGTCATTTTGAAAGGAAAAAAAATCCAATGAACAAACCAAAAACACAAATACACTGTGCCAGATCAAGAGGAATTATTTCTTCATTCAATGGGTTTTTAGGGTGAAACATCAAAGTTTCATCCCTCTTGTAGCTTGCATGTAACGTTCATATCCATTAAACATGGCATTAGAAACAAAACCATAACGACGGACTATTCAGAGATGAACAACCCAGAATGCCTCAGACAACAAAAGTGCACTCAGATACATTTGTTCACATGTGGTGAAAATATCTAAGAAAGTTACACTTAGCTTGATTTATCCTAAAAAAAAAAACCCAGATAAACACAGAAGTTGCTTCTTTGGTTTAAAAACTAATTACATCAGCAAAGAGTTATTTACATTTTTCGTCACTTTCTCCAACTCTCCAAAAAACAACCAACCATGCTTATGACTTACCTTTGTAGTTGACCTTAAATCCTATAGATCCAACGCTCTCATCTGACTGCAGGTGCAGCCACATCTGGTGAGTCATACTGACAATCAGGTCAGGCACAAAGCTACCCGATAGGCTGGAACGCAAAAAATATAACAATTAAATCATTGTCACCATAATTGCCACTATGAAAAGTAGAATTTTCATCAACACATTTGCAGCTATAATCAATTCCTCAAGTACTTCTCTGAGTGTGGACAAATTGCTGGAGCACACTGAGGTAGAGCTGAATGTTCTCAGTAAATCTGCCATAATATGTAACGTTTCTACATATCCCAGTGCCATGCAAAATGCTAAACCTGACAGGGATTATCTTTGCAAATGTTCAGAATCTATTATCATGTGAAGCACTTCGGAGTATCGTCCAGTTAAAAACAATTAATCTTTTAAGAAGAGCACACATAACGCGTCCTGTTTTATTATCTTAGTGGCTGTGTGAGGATTTTAAATGGCATTCAAAACAGAATGAACACTGACAAGAATGAAAAAAACTAATAAAAACATGCAATTAGCTTTTTGCTCTAATGATGTTAACACGAAACACGTTAGATGTGGTGTGAAGAGTCTGATAAGTCAGCAGTAACACTGCTGCTTATTAGGACAGCTGGTCAATCTAAAAGTGCATGGTATGTTGTAGGCTACAATCTGCTTCATGTCAGTGATAATTATTTGCCTCTGGATGGAAATGTTATGTGTAATCCCATGTGGCAATTACTGCTGGTCCTGTTGTAATTGTTGAAGTATTAATGCAGTGTTGGTATCCCTACTTCTATCTTAAAAGAAACTCAAAGTTAAACCATGTTTTTATCCATATTTATCTGAATAAACACACTGTGCTTATCAGGAACAGGTATATTTTTCAGGAAACTTGTAATACTTACACTTGCAGTATAGTTGTGGGATCTCCCACCTCCCCTCCATCTCCTACGGTTAGGGTGTCATATGCTATTTCCAGGTCAAACTCCTCAAAATTGATCTGGATAACCTAAAGGTGACACACAAACACAGAATCAATATACATCACTATCAGTTAAAAGACACATACATTTGGTTGGGTTCTACATGGATTCTGTATTTGGTTTAAAAAAAAACGCAAAAACAAAATAGTCCACTCTACTTTAACATGTTGCTATTGATGTCCTGCATTTCAGCAACAGACTCACTGCAACAGCAGTGAACAGCTGACATTTTATTAGGGTTTACATTAACACATTGTTTGAATCATCATGGATATTGGCCATTAGATATCTGTAACAAATACAATTGCATAGAATATTGCACGTACTCTACCTATTAGAAAAGTTCAGAGCTGCAAGCCCCACCCCCAAGAGTTATAATCTCAGTTGTTGGTTCCTAATTGTTTTGCTCATTAGAACTTTAAAAAATATGGCCATGTTTTGCAAGCAGTGCAAAGTTGTTCAGCCTTGCTGCACCCCTCTGACATGTGTCTTGGCCCCTCCTAAGGGTCCCGCCCCCCAGTTTGGGAACCTCTGCAGTAGTGTGACATAAAGATTGAAAGGATTACGGCACACCTACAGTATGCAAAGTTGCTCAGAAGAGCACATAGCGCAAAACTCTGATCAGGAATTATTGAACCACACTTTCTGTTTCATCTAAGACCACAGAGAAGCACATTTGGCAGAGGAGAAGAGAGAATAGACAGAGGCTTGATGGAGTGAAGGAGCAAGATGGAGGCAGATGGAAGTTGGGAGGAACAGAGAAAAAGAGGAAGTGAGGGTAATAATGAGAACATCTTTGATGCTAGGAGTATTAGAATATTTCAAACTTGAATTTTGACTTGACTGTCAGGGGAATATCAAAACCTCTGTTTGCCTCCTCCCTCCTTGTACTCTCCTTATGAGGAACTGTGAGATTTCCAGATGCAATATTCTGCAAGTGGACTTCAAACACATTCAAAAACTTCATACAGGTTAAGGCTGAGCACCTTCACATGAACAACAGCATCTTATTTTTTAAAACTTTCTACCTGAAAATGTTAACCTCTTTTACCTTCACTACCTCCATTACTTGGGAAAAATGAGGCCACTGCAGTGATTGTTTGGAACAAGAGCTTATACCACAGCAACTGAATCAGTAAAGAGTGATGAAACGAATGAAAAAAAAAGATTTAGCTTTTATTCTGCTGTTTTTGGTTTGATCACAGCAACAGAGGCAGACTTGCATTTTGTTTGAACTCGCATCTAAATAAGAAACTATGGATAATGTGGTCAGACTGCAGCACAAATGCCAAAATCACTCCACTTGACTGGAGACAAGTTAAACAAGAGGCCTTCAAAGACAAAGCAGTGATCTCCCTGCCACTTACAGTGCTGACTTAGTCTAATCAGCATGTCTTGCACATTTGCTTGATGCATTACCTACAAACCTGCTAAACTCTCTAAAAGGCACACAAACATACAGAAATGTGCCCACTGACAAACAGGAACACATTTATGGAGATTATTGTATTTGTTTCTGTGATTACATAGTAACCCTATTCAGATACTTGCCAATATATTCCAATGAGCTAAAGACAATCTTACTATAAATAATAATTGCTTCGATATATTTTATTAAGAAGAAAGCGAAGGACCTGCATTTACAAGTGCGACCATGACAACTTTTATTGTGAACATACTCCTTTTTCACACTTATTTATTTTGCACATGTTGGAGAAACTTACATAGTTCTTCCCGCTGCAGGAATAATAATAATAAAACATGAGCTAAGAACAATAAATTATTTACTTCTGCTCATTTTTAATATGTATTTAATTGTGCAGATGCGTTTATCATTGGATTATAGAGAACTACCAGTTGGAGATGCTGCCCTACATCACAGTAAGAGGTGCTTGCAGAAAGTCTAACTGGAAAAGCTTCAGGGCTCGTCAAAATGCAAGTGTCTGAATCTTTTGTGTGCTACTGTATGAAATACAGCCCTCTGGACTTTTACATTTTATTTGTCTCAGTGTGTTTCCAAGAATATATTTTTTTGCAGGAGCTCCATCTTTGTTGAAGAATTTCACACAGTGATCCAGCACTACAGCTCATATCCACTAGCAACAGTGAAAAGAAGCTATGCTCCTGGAGTGTAGCTATATATATTTTTTCTTTTCAGCACATCTGAAAGAGAAAATGTGTATTTTTCTAAATAGTGATGGTTGTTACTTAGCTTGCATTTGGACATACATAAGGAAAAAGGAGTGGCGAAAAAAGCAATACCGAGGATGATGGCAAAATCGTGACACTGTGATGATTTTATGGTACTAAGGATCCCAACATGTAACAGACACCAGAGATCTTGGAGTCAGTCAGAAGGGTTGCACTCATATGCTGAAATTTGGGGGTGCTTTAAAGCTTCTTACGTAAAGCACTTTAATGTCTGGCCAACCAATTCTGCTACATCCAGGCTACTTTAGGTGTGTCCCATATGTACAGATACATGTGAAAACAGTCATGCAGAAAAAGAAAGAAAGCAACAAAAAGAAAACAGGAAAACAAGAAGCAGCCATAAATATCCTTTTTTTCTTTCCTTACTTTCAAGTACAACTGCATGTTGTATTCCTCTCACTCAAAATTCAAAAGTTCCTTGTGCAGATGTAGAGATGGCCTGTTTAAACTCTGAATGATGTTTATGCTCTTAGATTTACTGCTGATTGTGCAAATTTCCTGCTCTCAAGTTTGAGCTATTCTCCTTGCACTCATGATTCCCCTGTGCACCTGCAAAACTCCTTTTTGCTCTTGAACTGTTGTGAAAGAGCACAGCAAAAAATCTCATCCAGCAGATTGCTGGATATAACGTCACTGTCACCACTTCAATCCTCAGCAGTCCCTCCATACCCTAAGGAAAAAGGCTCAAAGTGGAAAGCAGGAGTTTATCTGAGAGCAAAAACGTTTTAAAGTGGAGCACAGTGTAATTGCACACAAAGATAATACTCTTGATTCGAGACTGGTGAGGATTGGTGAGGAAGGTGGCTAGACATCCTTATAAAGTTAAAAACAAGATCCATAAAAAAAGGCCAATAGCTCAGAAGAGCCTCAGAGGAAAGCTCTTGAGCTAGGACGTCCTGGATTGCTAGGATATGGAAACCCCCACTGCACAGACATGAAGTACATGTCTGTGTCCACAAACATAAATCAATCCCGTTAAATCCAGGAAAAAAATTAAAATTATTCTCCTCACAAATAAAGCTCTCCACAAACAAGCTCCAGTAAATACTGTACTGTATCACAAATCTCATAAGTCTGTTGGTTTCCTTATCTAGGGTATTTGTTATTAATTGGCCTGTATGAATCAATGTATAACAATCAGATTGGCTTTAACTGATTGTTTGGGAAGTGCTCTGAGATGACATTGTCATGAACTGGCACTAAAAAAATAAGGTTGAATTTAACTGAATTGAGAATATGTGCAAAATAATACAGAACTTTAGATATCTGAAGAAAAGCATGATTCATTGAGCACAGAGCCGTTGTACTGGCCATCCTACAGTATTGTTCTAAGTCACAGGTCACCTACCGTCACTATCTATGCCTCTTTCAGCAGTTCTATTAGCACTGTTTTCAAACCATTCTTAATAATAATAATAATAATAATAATAATAATAATGTGCTTTGAAACATATTTAGATTTAAGCAGGGAGAGAGTTCCAGAGAATGGGAGCAGTAGTCACAAGCACCAATGCTATGCTACTTATGTCCCAGCTACTGTACAAAGGGCATGTCATGTTTCCAGAATGGACAATCACTGCCTGCCCAAAATCACACTGTATGGCGTTCTCTCCACTGGTAGTTGTTGCATTGGAGCACTGAAAAGAGGTACAGTACAGGAACTCTGAAAAAGAATCTTTTTCCCCATGTGTGTAACAATGACCACAACCAGTGGTCTTCTGCTGCTACAAATCAGGAGGTCTGGCATCCTACCATGTACAGGGCAGTGTCCTCGTTTGAAGTTATTCACAAGGCCAGACTTCAGAAGAAAGAAAGAATAAAGAGCTGTGACAGAACAGCACTTCAGCAGTACCTGACTTTCCACTAAACTCTCGACAATCTCGCGCCTGGCTCATCAGTCACAAACATTTGTGTAATAGGTGTGGACTAGACAGCCATTTTCTTTTTAAATTTTTACTTACAAAGTCAAGCGGATCTTGAGTCAAACACAACAGGCTTGCTTGACTATGTATTGAAAAGACACAGCATGTGTATTCTGATAAATATGGTCAATGTCCTTGTATGCATCCTCTACAGAGCACCCTGATGCCACATCAGCACTGTTCACACAGCATTAAACACAGCCAGGAATTTGCTACACAACACTGAACCCATGTGTGCCTGCATAGATGCATGCCTCTCTGAATGTTGTACTGAACTAACTTAGATAGGACCCTCATTACTGACAGTATGTGGGTCAGAGTTTACGCATGTGGGGTTTTTTTGCACTGCATGCTCATTACAGGTGAATCTAACACTCATCGTATTTCTCTGCTTCTTATTTGGTGTTCACACAAATCTATCTCTCTTACTTGAAATCTTTCCTGCCTCCCTCTGTCTTTCTCTCCCACACTGCCATCTACTCTTTCATTTTCTAATTGGCTGCTGTATGCCTTCTTTTCATCCATCGGTAGCTTTTAGCCAATGATTTGGCAGAATTGGATTTCTGCTTAATAAAACGCTTCCTTTGGTTGTTGTGGAGACAATGAAGTCAGCGAGGCTCGTATCAGTAGAAGATATTAGGTAACATGAAGATAGTCACCCTAGAAATATCTGAAACACATACTGCACAACACAGTCTGTGAGGTAGGAATTACAGCTCACGCGTTACTGTATTAGAACAAACTCTTTGCCACCCACTCGCACTAAACTTCAGACTACTCTGTAGAACTTGTGTCATTGTGGGAAAAGTTGGGGTTTAGCTGATGAAGACTGACAGCTGAGGCCAACTGCTGTTTAGCGTTTTACTTTTACTTCTACTTCATTGATCTACGAGGTGCCTCCTACGCAGATGACAACTCTTAGCAGAGACCAGTAGAAAAGGCTGAGTTCACCTGATGCTATTGCAATGCAACTATTGTACTATAGGATGCATTTGACACAGCTGCTTGTTTTAACATGTACCCCAAGAAAGTGCCCAACCTGTCAAGAAGATGCAGAGACACACCATTTTAAGAACATGAGGTAAAGGGAGCGAGAACTACTTTTGCATGTGTGTTGGAAAGTATATTCACTGTGTCTCATCTGTTTAAGTCTATGAGGTATTCAAACCCTGCAGAGTAGTAAAGCGGAAGCACCTCCTTTGTGTTTGTCATAGAAATCTGGTCTTCGAAAAATAAAGAAATAGTTATAAAAGTATTTTTGTAATTGGCTCAGCCAACACAACCTGTCAGTAAAACATTTCCTCTTTGAGTTTAACTATATACCTGTACAACTTGTTATCTTTGCAGATAGGACAAGGACATTTAATCCTAGCAGAAAAAAAATAAAGCCAGACAAGCCAGATAATCCTAATGTTTTAGTGCTGACATTTCCCCTGCGGGTTAATTAATTCTCACACGGTCATTTGGAGCATTTTATGGACTTATAAAGGAAGCTGACTGTGACACTCAACACAAAGTCTAAACATCTGATTAGGACTTTTGCATTCTGTGTTCATAATTAATTAATTAGAAAGTGTGTGTGGACAGAAACAGGGTGAGATCAAATCACTAGATATCTTATTCCTAATAATAAAGCAGAAATGTGCATGCATTTTGATGCATTTTACCATTCATAGAACTATAAGATAACTGAACTTATCTTTATGTGTTTCTTTCATAGATTTCATTTTAACTAATACACCATAAACAGATGCTATTAATAAATACAAGAAGAGAAGAGAAGAGAAGAGAAGAGAAGAGAAAAGAAGAGAAGAGAAGAGAAGAGAAGAGAAGAGAAGAGAAGAGAAGAGAAAAGAAGAGAAGTAATGACCATCCTGTCCTACTATCCTCAAGGTTAAACGAGAACAGGAGAGAATGAATTGGCTCTAAAGGCTCATTCTGCCAAAACTAAATGAAGCAACAACATCAGAGAGCTATAGAACTCCATTAACACTTAACCTGGAAAAGAAGGAGCAGAGGAATAGATCGACAGAGGAAGAGAAGGATGGAGGGAATGGGGCTTATGAAGACAGAGATGAAAAGAAGACAGGATGAGCTACAGAACCATGTTTCATTTTACCTTCTGAGTGTGAGAAGCAGTTTGCAAATAGGTGAAATGGAGGGAGAGATATTAGTAAAACAGGGAAAAAACTCTCCTCCAGTGCCCCCTTTCCTCCCCTGCATTCTCACTCTCTCTCTTTGTAGTGATTTGGTGGTTTCAGCATGAGCTCTTTAATGAAGAATCTGGGTAATTCTAAGGACAGAGCCTTTGGGAAAGAGGAGGAGGGCTGGTGAGCATAAAAAAAAAAAGTAAAAGAGGGAACAGAAAGGAAGAATGAAAGAAAGGGACTATGAGATAAAATCGGGAGAGACGTGTATGAGTGATAAAAAAATAGAAGTGCTGCTGTTGGTGGACTGAGGATCAGTCGAGGCCATTCCCTCACTCTGAATGTGCTATCCTGCTTCCTCTTCTTCGTCCTCTACTTCATCAGCCCCACTCTTTGAACCACACTCTCTTAAATGGTTGCCTTTCTCTTATATGGTTGATTTTCCCTCCTCCAAACATTAACTGACCTCCCCCCGTCTCCAAAGCTGCTCCTCATTCTCTCATCATTCTCCTAATTGATAGCAGCTTTTTACAACCAGGAAGTCAGATAGTTAATGCTCCTCTTTTGCTCCTGTCATTGTTTCCGGTTACCTACCAGTTTCCCAGTCACCTGCACAACATAAGCTTTGTTTTTGAACATATAAATTACCTTTGACACCATGAGATGCATCTTTCCATCTGCAGTTTTTTATTGTGACAAAACATTTAAACTGTTGCAGAAAGCAAATACCTGAACACATGATGAACTCAGAAAACACTTAAACTGGCTCAACACTTACTGTGATAAAAGCTTTGACCAGTCAAAAAACAGTAAATATTTTTCAACTTTTAAAATGAACAAGCTTTCAAGCTTTACTGTTGCATTCAATCATTTGCTAATTCATCTCTCAATAATTTTAATTTTGACACCTTGATAACAAGCAAAGTTCATATTGATGGCCCAATCCTCTGGAGTAAGAGATATGTTTATAAACCTAAAGCACCATGGCGGTCGATAACATCAGTTCATTTACTGAGGTGGCTGAACGACTGCAACCTGACCAGCAGCATCTGTAGTAAAACCTAGAAAAATGAAAGCACTTCAACTTCCTCAGATGAATAGAAATGTTCTGGAAATATAACAATAAACCATGATACAAGCTTATCTCTGATTCAGTGGACATGTGTGCTTATCTCTTCTTTCTTTCTTTGCTTCCCCGAAAATGTCTTCGTGTTTTTAAAAAATCTGTAAGTCAGCCATGGTAAAAATTCAATATGGCCGATGTATTGATATCCAGCTCTGCCTCAAGGAATGTGTTTAATGAATTTGAATGTTCCATAAAAATGAGTCAAACAAACAGTGTTTTAAGCTTGGAAATGTGGAAATTAATCTTGTGTTTGCATGGACAATGAGGTCTATTATGAGTGTAACTGTTCACAACCATGCATGTGTACTACACTTGTTACAGCAGGATTCCACTGGAGACCTCAGACTAGAGACAGCTGCAGAAGTTATAAGATATCAACAAAATGATAAACAAGGTGACAAGCTTAATGTTAAAGATCACAGCTACAAAAAAATATCATAGATCTATTGTGACTATGGAATTTTAAATGTGTTTTTTTAATTCCTATGATTTAATCATAATTTATCAGTAGTGCATGTTTTTGTAATGTTGCATATCATTTCCTATTTGTTTTTCATTTGTCTTAAAATGATAAACTAAAGACCCTATGAAATTTTATTAAAATTTAGAGTTAATATAGATAAAATACTCTTCAACAACACAAATGAGTGTTTCGGAGATCAGAGACTACCCATCCTTGATGTAACATGCTGCTTTCGTATATTTGCAAGAATTTGTGTCTTAATCTAAACAAATCCGTTTTCCTTTTTCTTTCTTACTTAATTAAAATATTTGCAATGCAAAGTAGATTATGTGATACAGGTACTATCCCCTTGACACTGAATGGGTGTATGGTCCAAACTGATTTCCCTTTTCGTCATGTGTTGAGGTGGAGTTAAAATTTATGACCCCCTGAAGAGCTCAGGTTTGATTAAGTGTCTTACAAGACATGTGGAACACGTGGTGAAGTGTGGTGAATGACATGATTTAGGATATTGCATGGCATAATCTATATATAATGTGCTGTGATGAGAGGAACACATATGATTCAGTATGGTTCATGACATGGGCATGGTTCAGCAGGTCAAATCACAGTGTTCCTGCAGAGCTTTTAAATATAATGCATGATAAAATATCTATGTAACCTCAGCTCATTGGGTATTCATAGTGTTTGGTGACATCTAGTATCAAACATTATGTTTTCAAATGTCCTATACATGTCATACACACCATGCAATGACACATACACATGCAGTTGCAGAAAAAATAATTAGATCACAGTTTCTAATTAATTTGCTTATTTGAAAAGCCTGGTACAACTATAAGGTGCATTTGTTTGTACAAATATAATAAGAACAAAATAGCTTATAAGAGTCTTATTTCTTGCCATGTCTCGCCATTTTTAACAGTTTTTCTTGAAAACAACCTAAATCACTTAAATTTTAACATCAATCGATATTGCACTGTACTGACAAAGACTGTTTTTATGCATTGAATGTTTTTTTTGTTTGTTTCAGTCACATGATACACAAAGGAGTTAGTATTTAATAACTCAACAAGAAATCCAAATAAAACAAGGTGGTCTAATAATTTTCTGTGATTGTATATTCCATAGTGTTCAGCAGGGCATTAGTAACATAGTCCTCAGCAGTCATTTGGAGCACAGCCTTCAACCGAGAATAAATTGCTAGAGGCCATCAACCTGAGGCCTTCGGCAGTGATGGAAAGGGCTGTGTGTTGGAGTCAAGAGGGGAGAGAGAAGTTAAGCTTTAAAAAAAGAGCAAAGTTACCAAATGTGTGTGTGTGTGTGTGAACTGTGTGAGCCACATATGTAAAAGTATGTTGTTGTGTGCGTGGATGTGTGTGTGCAGCTCTATCATGCTGATGCAGGTGTTGTCCTTGAAGACAGTGTGGTCACCACAGAAACCCAGAGTCTAACAGGGATGTGTTTCTGAATACCAATCAGATTTTTCCAGGGCATCAAGGGGACCAATGGCAGATATCTATCTAACCTCCAACCTAATGTCTGCCTCTTTGTAGGATTAACCCATCACACAGGATTAGACATGGATATGTTTTGACCAGCGTGCAATCTATAATACATCCAACATGAATAAGTATCAGCCCATTTCAATTCAGTAAAAATGCTGCTAAACTAACTGTAAATCTAATTGGAGTGAAATATTATATCAATTAAAATAACGAGTGCACAAAATTAAAATGAGCAAAGCCTTCAAGCTACACCATGAAAATAACTTCAGCCTTGCTGCTTAACTTTCACACATCACACTCAACTCAGCGCTCAGCATACTTCACATATAACACATCCCTTACAGAAAGGCAGAATTTAAGCTGACATGAATGCCCTACTCTGCCTCCTTTAATGCTGCAGTTGCTGGTTTAATATTTCATAAACCTCACTTCTACCTTGCTTATAACCTGTGGATACGAAGTTCTTCTTTTTTGTGAATTTAATAACCCCAATCCAACGGTCCCCTCTACGCTTTGCTCAGATAATGTAATAACACCTCCTCTTACATAGAAAGTATTGCATCTTCAAAGTGTACACTTGTATAACAGTCCTAATGTGTGTTGGTTGACTTAATTTATAATATGATGAAGTAATCAAAACCATATCATTAAGTGAAAATAACTGGCATAATTGTTCAACAGTATAGCACACATCATTGATCTTGGCGGCTCACTAAATGAGACATGCTGTATACAACAAATGGTCAAATTCAACTTGATTTGACCATCAAGTTGAAGTGTAAACAGCTTGAAGTTGAGTTTGTTTGACAAAGTAAGAGACAAGAAAAGGGAGTTTTACCTTATTGGGATTTGATGCTGTAATTATCCAGACACACTGTGCATTGCTCTCATATTGAATTGGAAAGTTAGGAGATGTAAAGGTCCCCGACGGCCCCTGAAGATTACTGCCACAAGTCTTCACTGTGGAAAGAAGAAGAAGAAAATAACATAATGTCACTGATATCGGAGGCAACTGTAAATCCAACAGTGGCATTAGTGAAAGCACTCACACGCTGTTGAGTCGCCACAGAACAACGCAGTGACAATCACCTTCATAATTACACTATTTAGGAGATGCTTAGCCAGAGACTCCTTTGATAAATGCAACAGCAAATTCTTAGCATTTGTGGGTCATGGTAGAAGTCCAGGGAAGAACAATTAAAAGTGACATCGATGCGGCTGGGAGCTGAAGGGAAAGCGTGTGATGACAAGAAGAGAAGAAAAACCGAGGAAAAGAGAAGACTCAAGTACGGAGAGGAGAAGGTCACGTAGATGTTATTGATGCTGTCAGCAACATCTCCCTGGATAACATTACCTAATTGTGAGCTATTGGGTGTGAAATACCACAGGATAAGCTAGAGCTGTATTATAGACTGCTCAGGATATTTACCAGCTTTTTACTCTTAAAATCTATTCAATATCAACAACTTCCAAGAACTACTTGAGCTGGAATGATACCACCACTGAAAGAGGCAAAAACCCAAAATGTAGACTATCACAGGAGACAAAATGATGGAGATGGTCTGGCTGAGGAATGGTTTAAAACTGAGTGACTGACGAGATTCTTTTTCCATAAAATTAGATTACTTTTGTCAACACCGGCGTAATATAAACTCACAACACTATTGCGGATGCTGCATGCAGCGTAGTGTTAAAGCGACACATGCTAGGCGTTTGATTAAACCAACTTAGCTTTTATTAGGCATTGTGCTCTGACTGACCGTGATAGAGAACCTGCTCATCTGTCCTTGGGTCGTCCTGTTAAACTTGGGAGGTAATTTTCTGGTTGGGTTGAAGCAGCGTTTGTTCCTTAATTAGTTTGTTCAGTGGCAGGCCGCGAGAATACGTACAGTCAACAGTCGCACACACATGAAAAACAAAAGAGCATAAGCATTAATGCTTATTTGCTCTTTGGAAAAGCAGGAGAGAAATTTGCACATCTCACTGCACAGAAAAGCAAACTGACAGTCAGGAAAGAATTACTCCTAAATAGAATAAATAATAGAGTTATTAGGCCTGCCTACATCTTTGCTAATTAATTACAATAGACAGAAGTGCATACTTTTAAGCATATAATCCCTCTCATGGCCGCTACATTGGCTTAGTGGTCAGGGTAAGGGAGAGGGAATGAGTAAAGAGTTGGTGTGCATATTTCTTCTTTTTGTGTGTAATGGGGTGTATCCGTGAGGCACTACACCGCAGTTTCAGAACAAGTACATGACCCCTTTGTGACAAGCTTATATCGCTCATCTGCCTTCCCCTCTCTCTCCCCGTGGGCTGGATCTCTACCTTGGCTCTGCCCAGCTGATTCTTGTTTCTCTAATTTTCAATGCATCTTGAGTTGACCTTCTGCGGTGTTCAGCTCATTTCGATTTATGCGCTGAGAGATACGCAGAGATAAAGTGTGTGCAGGCTTGACTTGCACGAGAGAAATGATTTATCTACATGCCTCCAAAAGTATGTGTGCCTTTGTAAGTATGCGTGCACACTGACAGCTCAATCAGCGTGTCCTAAACAAATGGCCAGCCCATCACCGTGCCAACAGCAAAATGGGCACCATGTTGCTATAGCGATAGTGCGGAGAGAGTTATCACCAGAATTACCAGAGAAGCTAACATCCCATAATTTATTTGAAACTTCATCCATCTTTCAGGCTGTATCTGCATACCTTTTGTTCTTTTTTTTAGTCCATGTAACTGCTATCTTCTGTTGTTCACAGTTTTTTTTTGTTTCAATGACAGCTGCACCTCAGTGTCTGTCATCTTTTGTCAATGTTTGTCTTCCTGTCACTTCTGAAATATTTTCTACGTAGCTCTTACTTAACAAGCCGTACAAGATACAGTAACCAGAATTTTTAAAAATCTGTAGGATTTTTAAGAGCAGCACTGACTTTTTTTTTCTTATATGTCATGACATAAAGACATAAATGGACTGGTTTTCATAACATCAAATGAAAGTAGAGTAAATTAACACAATCTGAATTCTCATTTAGTTGTGTATTGTTTTTATTTTTAGTTAAAGGATTAAAACAGTTAAAAATTAAAGCCTTGATATTAATGACACATATTTCTACTGTGACATTTTTTTCCTAATTATACCAGCTTTATGTAATGGTTTCCAAATTTATTTTATGAAAAAAGGGGAATTACCCATGAAAACTATGTTAATAATGTGTGTGATGCTCTTCTCTTATTTACAGATTTTGTGTCATGCTGTCAGTTTATTCTTCATAGCCCAGTCCTGCTCATAAAGAAACCAAAATCTCATGAAATTTCTAACTTTTTGTTTGAATGATTTTGTTTTTT
>JAVQJG010030902.1:0-10241 GCA_036024015.1 Craterocephalus amniculus
GTTTTTTTTTTTAGTTGTTGAATAAAGAAAAAAGAGACAATATATTCGTCAATCGCAATTATTTGTCTGACAATTAATCGTCTCCAGAAATTCCTAATCGTGACAGCCCTAGTCATCATGAGAAAAGGAAAGTACACCCTGTTTTAAGTTTTAAGGTTCAACCAGAGCATGAGCAATATGAACTTCAATACATAGTTTATTTGATGTGTAGGCCTGTTGCAATAAGCAAAAAGTCACTGAATCGCAAGGTAAGAAAAAATGGGGGAAATAAGTTTCATTTGTTCTCTTTCTTTCTCTTTTTACTCTGTACTGGTTGACAGTACATTTCACTTGTCCCGTACAACAGCAGAATGTAGCCTGCTATATTTTTGTGATACAGGTTTGATGGTTTTCCGTCTCTCTGAGCCCTATGCTTAATATTTTTTGAAAGGTGTTAGAGACTTCATTATCTGTCATATTAACTGTTTTTGGTTGTGTTTGCTTTTTTTATTCATTATTAATGAGACTGAGAGATGCTTTTATTTTTCTGTTTTGTTTAGTTATTTAAAGTTATGTCTTCCTGTTCCAGTGAAAAAGATTTTTAGAAATGAAATTTTGTTGAACTTAGAAAGGATCTTAGAAAGGGTGTACTTGCCTCATTCTGGAATTGTCATTGTATTAGTTGAAAATCGTCTCGAAATAACTTAATTGCTTAGTTCAAATTATTGTTTATTGAAATAATTTCTATGACAATTTTTATCGTGACAGGCCTATTCATGGCATTGTTTAACTAAATTTAAGCCGAAATGCAGAAATGATGTGTGAAACTGAAGCATGAGCCATAATTCATAGGCCCACAGAAGCATCTTGAATCTTTATATAACTATACAAAAAGTCTTTTGCATAATTCAAGGATTACTGGCCCACTATATGGGTTGCACAACTTTACAAAGTTTTGAGAGGATTCAATTAGAAACATCTCAAGGTTTTTTCACAACATTTCAACCTTCTTGTTAAGCTCTGGACTTTGGGTCATTGCAACGTCATGATTCTTCTCATTTCAGCCATTGTGGTGTAGATCTGCTGCTGTGTTTGAGCTCATCACCCATGACCCAGTTTCAGCCAAGCTTTTTAGGCTCACATTTGACTCAAGACTAATTTATTATACAAAGGAATTCATGGTTGACTTGATGACTGCGAGGGGTAATAGTCCCGTTATCTCATATTTACTACAATGTTTGCCATTTAGATTAAAGTTGCTGATATAACTTGATGGGTTCTCAAGAATTGGGATGCTGCGTATTATGACAAAATATCTCCACTTTGGTCTTCTCTGTCTTGTGTTTTGTTCAGATTCCCCTCTGCAAACAAACAATGTCTTCCATCTTGCATTTAACAAGCTTATTGGGTCTGTAGACTTTGAGATGTACTGTATCTCTTGGTTTATTTCATTTCTTTCAGTTTTTCTGAGCATTGCACAGTGTGATTTTGGAGGGAACTCAGTGGAATACCCAACCCTGGAAAGATTGTCAATTGTCTTGAAAGTTTTCCCCTTTGATGTTTTTCACTGCAGAATTCTTCTTACTTCTGATCATACCGAGAATAATGTGCCTTTAAGATCAGCAATGATGTTCAGGTCCTTTTAAGGTCATAATTTCTGATGTCTTTCCTATTTGGTGTTATATTAACACACACCTGAATCCTCCAGCCCAGCAAAATACCCAAACTTTTGGTTTTATAAAGTGTTTGATCAGTAAAAATAGGTAATATAATTAGCAGTAAGATGTTCACTCTTGTTCTCACTTGACTATGAAATGGTTGATGGAATCGTCGGCTATTAAAAGTACCTGAATTTGCTTTGTTCATCTTCTTTGCGCTCTCCTGCTATTCTCCATGTTTGTTCTCTAAGTGCACCGAGCACTGTGTACTACCATCGGGAGCTGCTGTGTCGCTCTCTAGATGGCAACAGGGTGGACCTCCTCACTGTGACCAACTGCAGTGGGATGCAGGATGAGAGAGAGGCTCGTTTGCCCAAACTTTTTCCTGACACCGACACTCCAAGACCACACCGCTTCCCTGGAAAGAGGGTACTGCACTATTTCCAAATACTATTTTTAAACCATTTGATGATCGTATAAAGACCAGTCTGTTGTGAAGCCACTTGCTGGCAAAAGAGTGAAGCTCACCGATTGCGTTTGTGTGTCTGCAGGTGTTTTTTCTTAGCAGCCGTGTGCACCCCGGGGAAACGCCCTCATCCTTCGTGTTCAATGGTTTTCTCAACTTTATCCTACGAAGAGATGATCCACGTGCGCACATGCTGCGCAACATGTTCGTCTTCAAGCTTATTCCTATGCTCAATCCAGATGGGGTTGTCCGTGGACACTACAGGTAATAAGATTATTACCATGTATTCATTATTCATTTACAATTCAAGCAAGGTAAATAACATGCTGCTGGTTCACTGAATGAGCTGTTTTTATGGTTTAGTATCTGAAAATCTGGATCATAAAAGTGGAAATAGAATAAAATATCCTCTGTGCAGAGTTTTGTCATTATAGCTTAACAATTTGATTCATGATTTTTGTAATGATTTTACAGGAGATGACTATACATTGATTTCAGTAACAGACACAATTTCTTAATTTTCCTTTTGTTAAAGCAGAAATTGTAAGTCGCACCATGTTTGACTTAACGCTGTTGCCTTATGGAAGCAGAGTTGTGAATTGCAGGGTAATGTATTGTATGAGGCAGGCATTAGTATGTAGATGGATCTGAATGCTATAAATGTTTTATGATGTTTGTTGGATTTTGGACAAATTAATTTGGTGAAATCCCAAACTACCTCTACTTTTGACCCATAACAGTACTGCCAGTGGTTGTTGTTTTATGCATATGCATATAAAATAGGGCTTGGATGATATGCTTTCCACCCGATTTGATTCATTTACGATTTTTTGGATCCCGATTGGATTTAATTTGCAATCCTCGTGATTCTTCGATAGTGCATTTTTTTCGGAGACAAAATGTTTTAAAAAAATTATTTTTGCTACTTTTTTTTCTTAATATCAATTTGGACAAAAAAGCAACACAGTAGCCAGACCAACAGTCTGCTGCTATAATGCCTGATTTTCATTTATCAATGCCTGATTTTCATTTATCAAAAAAGATAAATGAAAATAATACTTTAATTAAATCAAAATATTATTTTTAACATTTTTTTGCATTTATTTGAAAAAATATTTGTTAACAAAAAAAAATCTATTTTAAAATTGTGAAATAAAAAAATACTGATATTCTATTTTTCCGTTAAATTTTCCCACCCCTAATATAAAACCATTCAGTTATTTCTGTGAGAAATAAAATTAGAAATGATCAGTGTTTTTTATTTTTCTTGTTGATATTGATCAAATCAGGTCAGGAAGAGAGCTGGTTACTGCCTGATCACTTGAGTTCCTGTAGATAAACATGACCCCAGCAACTTGAGGTTAATCCTGTGTCCTTGTGTCACAGACAGTGATGTATTAGAGTTGTCGGTGACACTGTCAGGAAGCGTCACCTCTTCATGTTAAACTATACCTTTATTTGTTTTCTAGTGTGTGTAGCCTACTCTATAGAATTACATAGAATGTTACATCAAATATGTGATATTTGTAGAATTATTGTTGGGTTTATCAGGAATAAAAGATTAGTTTTTTTTACCTTTTTTTAAAACCTCTTAAATATGTTCTTATTTTATTCACAGAACTGACTCCAGAGGTGTAAACCTGAACCGACAGTACTTGAACCCCAGCCCTGAGCTGCACCCTTCTATCTATGCAGCCAAAACCCTTTTACTGTACCACCACACAAACAACCGTTTACACAACGCACAGTCCACCACACACACACAGCCAACCCCCCTCAACATCAAGCCTGAGAATCAACATCAGCCTCCTCCCCTCACGGCGCTCGAAGTCAACTTGAACCAGCGAAATGCAGAGAAAGATGCACACCCTGCACAGCTGGAGGTTCCCATGGTGATGGAGGAGAACAACTGGACCACAACGGAAACAGGGAAAGGAAACCAGAACAGCTCCCCGAGTTCCTCAGAGACTGTAGCTCCCGTCAGTGTAGATGTAGATGTAGCTGTAACGCAGGTGGAGGAGCCTGAATCAGTTCCACCCCAGGAGGGAGGTGTTGCTTATTATGTGGACTTGCACGGCCACGCCTCCAAACGGGGTTGCTTCATGTACGGAAACAACCTGCCTGATGAGAGCCAGCAGGTAAGAATGATCCTTTTCTCCCTTGCCTATACTGTAAGGCCTTACTGATGTTTTTTTTTTTTTTAGGTCGATGCTGATTCTGATCTTTGGCAAAAAAAAAAAAATCAGATAACCGATTAATTGGATAATTTATTGATTAATGAATAAAATAACTTTGTTTTTGGTTACTTACTGTAATGCTTACAATAGCAAAAATCAGAATTAAAGGCAGAACATCTTGATGTTTTACAATATATTTGTTAAGCTTTGCAACAGATGTATTTTTAATTAGGCGTCGGCGATATATAGAAAATTTACAGATCCCGAGTATACAGTGATAACTGATCTAATTTTCGCCCATATCGATAAATTTGATATTTTCAGAAAATGAAAATACAATGGGGCTTGGTATGGTATTACAAAAAGTCTGATTCCCAGCATGTACAGGACAGAGAGTGGCACGGTGGACCCATACATCAGTCAGACATCACATCGGTGGCAAATAGAAATTGTGCACCATAGAACTGTTATCGTCCATTTATCATTATCGAGATGAACTGCTCAATATATCATGATACTGATTTGAGGCCATGCCGCCCAGCCCTATTTTCAAGTACAAAAACATGCAACAAAGCATTAAATATCTCAGAAATTATATTATATCCAACCATTTTCTGAACCGCTTAATCCAAGTGGGTCGCGGGTGTGCTGGAGCCTATCCCAGCTGTCAAGGGGCGAGAGGCGGGGTACACCCTGGACAGGTCGCCAGACAGACAACCGTTCACACACACTCACTCCTAGGGAGAATTTAGAGTGTCCAGTTAACCTAACATGCATGTCTTTCAGCCGTAATCTGGCTCTATTATATTATATTATATTATATTATATTATATTATATTATATTATATTATATTATATTATATTATATTATATTATATTATATTATATTATATTATATTATAATTGCTGCTGCAAATTAGAGGTAAAGTTAAAGGTAGTGAAACTTTTTTTAAAAGATGTAAACGGGTTATTATTGTGAGAGGAAATCAACAAAACACTAAGGTAAAATTCATTTCACAAGTCTCCTTTATATTTATTATTAGATTTACTGATGAATTTATCTCTAGATTTAGGCCATCAGTGTATGCCACACATAGCCAACATAAATGTTTGCAAAACAGCCTTCTAATGCCCTTTTAATGTTAAAGGAACTATACCTGATATTATTTTAATCTTCTAAGAAAAATGGTTTTCTACGTGGTATAGTATGTGGTAAAAGGGGTAATTTCATTACAATTAATGACTCATTGATTGCGCATATGTACGAGTTCAGGTCATTTTAGTTTATGAAAGCGGCTAGTTTTTTTAGCATTGGCGTGACGCGCTTTCTCTGCCGGGTTAATTTTTGGAACGTCCAGACTCCGATGAGCCAGTAATAGCGTTCCCTTAATGATCCGTAGTCAAATTATGAAAGTTAAACCCCTAAGCGAAAAAAAAGCGTCACACAAAAGCTAAAAAAAAAATAGCCACTATCGCTAACTAAGCTAGCCGGACGTGAAATCGGGTATAGTCCCTTTAAATCACCTTTGATTTAGTCCATTATTTTCTCAAATGTCAAACCATGTAATCTTTGATGGCGATGCATTTTATATCCAGTTGTCACAAATAGTCGTGCTCTACTTGTAGTTGATTTTATAGCTTATATATCACGTTATAGTATTTTCTGACAAAGTTTAGTACTCCTGTGTTATTCCTGCAGTTACTGGCTACTACTGGCTAGGTTTGGATGACTACAGCAATGCCATTGCTTACAGGTTAGCATCTTTAGCAACGTAAAATAAATCCTGACTGACGCAAGGAAGAACGTTTCACTCGTCATCTCACTTGGCAAGTAGAGTTAAACTAAAACGGGAGACATGTGGAGTCACAATTACTCACCTGTGGGGAAGCTACCTGTGTAAGTCACTGAGAGGAAGGCAAGGGCAGAGGATTTAATGGAGTCACAGCTCCATCTAGTGGACAGTAGTGCGATGACATAATTCTGCACGATTCAGATACTTGACAGCTTTTACTGTAATAAGGAATTAGGAATAAATCCACATTTAATAGACAAGCCAATAAATAGGTCTGGCCCTACTGTACAGTATCAGAAATGACTCAATATACAAGTTTCTTAAATTTTTGTTTGCTAGATTTAAAGTATCTGAGTTCTTGAAATGTTTATACACCTTTTTATACAGCATCTACAGCTAATGAATCTTAGAATTTGTTGATTTGTGCTTTGTCTCTCCTTCTAGGTGGAGAACATGCTGTACCCAAGGTTGATTGCTGTCAATTCAGCCCACTTTGATTTCTTAGGCTGTAACTTCTCAGAGAAAAACATGTACGCACGTGATAAGAGGGACGGTCAGTCTAAAGAAGGCAGCGGCCGGGTCGCTATTCACAAGGCAATTGGGCTTCTCCACAGGTATCGTAAGATAAATACCAGAGCAGCAGTTCATGTTGGTTCAAGTTCATGTTCGCTGAGCTTATGTGTATCTGCCTTTAAACTAAAAGGATTTAGTTTTAGATGTGCATGAATGATGAGATTTGCATGTTTTCATCACGTCTCTGTTTTTGGTTCCACTCCAGTTACACTTTGGAGTGCAATTATAACACAGGAAAAACCATGAACACAATACCACCAGCCTGCCATGACAACGGCCGCGCTAGCCCACCTCCACCCTCATCATTCCCTCCAAAGTACACTCCAGAAATATTTGAGCAGGTGGGAGAAACAACTAAAAGAATACATTTTTATTGTTTATTACATTTTTTATATTTAATCTTTAATTTACTCAAATCAGCTTATTTTTCTTGTGTAGTGTTTGTTTCTCAGATATTAATAACAGTTTGGTTTTTATATTTAATCAAGACACTAGAAGAATTTCCACAGATCAGGCATTTTTAAAAGAAAACTGCTGCTGTCTCCTAGGTGGGACGTGCTGTGGCTGTCTCTGCCCTGGACATGGCGGAGTGCAACCCTTGGCCACGCCTCGTTCTTTCTGAGCACACTTGCCTCACAAACCTCCGAGCCTGGATCCTCAAGCACGTCCGCACCACCAAAGGCCTGAACGCACACTGCAACGCTCCGTCGAAAGTACACAACAACGGCAGCAAGGCTTCCCCGCCGAAAAACTTCAACAAGTGAGTCTACGTGAATCTTCTGAGGCTGGATGTCAGTTCGGCCACAGTTTACACCACACTGCAGTGAAGATGCCATTGGTTCATGTGCTCATTAATTAATCTCCCAATCACTCATTCATATCATTAAATGGCTACGTGTACATGAGACTTTTAATTCCTCTTTAATTTGGAATTAAAATTAATTCCACTTTAAAAAGATGGAAAATGAGCAGGTAAACACTTAATTCCTGATGCAAAAATTCCAAATTAAACTTAATTCAGAATAAAGTGGCTGGTTTATTCCATTTCTAATTCCTAATTTGTTAATTCCTCTCTCATCTTCTATCATGTAAACCTTAATTCCCCTCTAAGTTAATTCCTGTGGTTGTGTGCATGGTTGTTTCCTCATCCTGTCGCCATGATGACCTTACAAAGTGCATCCCGTCCGAAACAAACGGGCAAAAACCACGTCTGTTCACGTGAAAGTGACGTAGCATGCTAGTGACTAGCTGCTGCCTCATAACTAGAATCCAAATCAAGCTAAAATGGTTCTTATTATGACATTTTCTCATGATGCTGACAAAAAAGAAACAAAGTAGTTTTTAACTTCAGGTAAACGTACATATGTCACTTCCGCCATCCAACTAATCAGAACCCTTCCCAACCCCTGGCTTTAAATCGGAATTAAGAAAACATGTTTGCCATGTAAACCTTTATTCGGAATTAATGTTTCCATGTAAACCTGGAGGAGAAGATTTTAATCCTGAATTAATTCATCCGGAATTATTAATTCAGAATTAAAACCCCATCTAACTGTGGCCAATGTCTGTATAGAGGGGTTGATAATAAAGGGGATGGAACCGCAGGTTTCCATCACATTGCACGTGTGAATCCCTGTATTTTCTCTCCTCACGGTAAATGCTGCCTTTCTGTCTTTGTCTTGATTTTTCCAGCAGCTTTCTGTCTGGTTCAGCATCAGAAAACACCCTCAACCGCGTTCGCTACAACAGCCAGAGTAGCAGCAGCCAGACACCCTCCCCAAAAATGCACAGCTCGCCGAGTTTTACCTTCGGCTGCCCTCCACCCCGGGCTCACACACAGCACAACGGCACACACACCGGGGGCCGTGGAAGCAACAAGACACTGGGGCCAGTTAGGGGTAAGTTGATCTCTAGCTCGTGCCTGTGTTGCTGAGGGTAGTTTACTCTTACTCGCCTTTGGAAGAGTCTCAGTGATATGCTGTCGTACGGCTTGTTGATGTGTGTGTATGTGTGTGTGATTTTTAGCTGCAGTTTTGATGTGTCTGTGATATAAAACATTTCCTTGGCAGGTGATTCATGCTTGATTTTTAACACTGGCCTGATCCCTGTATGCCCCCCCAACTCACCCCAAGTCTACTTCTGTCTGTTTGCTTTTTTGACTATAATATGTTTTAATGAGCCTTTTTCAAATGCATGTCATGCTGTCTGATTCTGATCCCAAGTCACAAACATTTTCTGAGCTCCTATATTTTAATTTTGTGTTTGTATCAGTGCATGTCTGTTTGAGTGAGAGGAAGATTTAGCTCATGAGTTTTAAACATGACTCATCCTAAATGAGATTCTGCATCTACAATACAGTATCAGTTCCTTAATTGTTCTGTTCATTAGGTAACTTAAACATCCCATATCCGTACATTTTCAGACTCTTCTCTAAACACTTCTGGTGAAACAGCAAGAAGTGCTGGTTGGAGTAGGTCTGCTGCTTTGCACACTTCTTTCACTTTTATTTTTCATTTTATGTGCCTTAGGATCTTTATCTTGTTCAGATGAGATGTAAAGTTGTGGACAAATGGCTTCAATTTCTGCTCTATTAGATCTGAAGATCTAGTTTCTGAGTCTCATGGTCTAGCAGGCTCTTCTGTAAGGTCTCTCATCTCCATAAATCTTTTATCTTCTCCTTTCTAGTAAGTCTGACCAAAGTACTAAGCTGTGTATTGGTGTGTTCAGTTGGGAAGTTGGCTATGGTTGTAAACTTTCTCTGTATAAGAAGGAAGCAGGCTACTGGACTTCTGGTTTTTGTTTCTGCAGCAGAAATATTCTTGTAAACTTTCTCAGGTCTGCATAGCATTGTCATGATTGGCACTCTAAAGTGTTATTGTGAATATTTTTGTTTCTTTTTACCACTGTGTAGATAGTACTGGATTAAATAGACACACAGCAAAGTGCTCCAGGTCACATGATCCCATGAATGATGGATCTGCTCCGGAAAAGTTACAATGTCTGGTTTCTGAAGAGGGCAGTCCCATCATAGTGTCGACACACTTCAAACTCTGTATAGTGTCCAGAAATCTTCCATTATTACTCACACTTGCCATATATGTGGGTCAGCAGTTTCACAATTTACAACTCAATTTAACCATAAATTTAAACAAACCATTGCACAATCTATAAGTCTGCAGACATTCAATTCATGGCTCGGTGTTCTTTCTAACACACACCATCCACAGTGAGACGTTATGTCCACTGAATCCATATAGTCACAGTCTGACTCCAGTGTTGCTCAAGCATCACAGGAAGTTAGATAGAATTAGGATTCTGTCAGTGTCATGCAGTGTGTGTGAATTCTTAATTAGATCATAATTAATCCTTTTTTTTATTGGAGAAAATGAAAAGTCTTCAGAAAGCAGCTTTTTTTTATGTGGTGGAGATTTGAGCAGAATCTATTTTAGGATGAGTCTGAAACCTGAAAAACATGGAAGACTTGAAAGAGTCTGACAACTTTCCACCTGGACTGTTGTCTTCTTTTAGGTGTGTGTGTGTGTGTGTGTGTGTGTGTGTGTGTGTGTGTGTGTGTGTGTGTGTGTGTGTGTGTGTG
>JAVQJG010030908.1:0-23323 GCA_036024015.1 Craterocephalus amniculus
TTTCTTCGCTAAGGGATTTAACTTTCATAATTTGACTCCGGATCACTAGGGGAACGCTATTACTGGCTCATCGGAGTCTGGACGTTCCAAAAATTAACCCGGCAGGGAAAGCGCGTCACGCCAATGTTAAAAAAACTAGCCGCTTTCGTAAACTAAAATGCCCTGAACTCGTATATATGCGCAATCAATGAGTCATTAATTGTAATGAAATTACCCCTTTTACCACATACTATACCACGTAGAAAACCATTTTTCTTAGAGAGATTAAAATAATATCAGGTATAGTTCCTTTAACTCAATGGAAAGTTTGATACTTTAGAAATGAAAAATGCAATTTCACTTTATCCCACTTTATCCCCATCAGATGAGGATTTGATTCCTTTATCAAAATCTCAATATCATCTCAAGAACATAGCTCAGTTCAGTTAAACATATCTTTAAGACTGGTTATGGCATTTTGACGTCATCCTTTGTTTACAGGCCAATTAAACAAGATCTTCATAGAGATGTTTGGTTTTATTGAAATAATTTCAGGATGAGCACAAGTCCATTTTCATCAGAAGTCATCAACAGGAACTCTGCAATCTACGGAAAGATGCCATATTTTGCACGCCTTTTAGACTTTTTCTGTGCTTTAGGCTACATTTTCACTCTCTGCTCCTAGAGATTTAGTCTTATTGGCATGAAACTTGTTTGGGATCATCATGAGACCCTTAAGATCAAAAGTTACCAGGAGAATTTTCCTAAATTAAAGGGCGTATCAGTGGCGCCCTGTACATGTATGTGAAATATTTCAGGGATGGAAAACAAATTAGATAAGATATTTGCATGTATCAGGAAAAATATTTAACCCAAAGTGGTAATGTGATATGTTTAGTCAGATGACAAATCCGATTTTGAGAAATCAGGTTAACACACCAAACTTTCTCTTCAGTATTCGTCTTTTAGCATGTATACATAAACTGGATTCATTTTGTCTGTTAACATCTTCCAATGTGCTTAAAAAGCTGTAACAAGAACTGATTTGCAATTAGTCTGTATGTTCTGCAGCAACCAAGCTTTTACAAAGTAACTGCCACTTGCCTTTCCAGAGGTACAGCAAGATGTAGTCACTTCCTGGGGGTTCGTAACATTCTTAATAAAGTTTCAGGTATGCTCCCGGAGACATGACGTCTAGTACTCAGAAGAAAATATTATGGGATGGAAAAATGTAAACCATTTTTGTTTAGGGTTTTTAATGTTTGTGGATTTTTTTTTTCAAATCATTGCCTCACCACAATGCTTGGAAACATGTCACATAAGTGATTGTTAGGAATCATGTTTTTTATCCATTGCCGTATTAAACTTTAAATGTATCTGCAGAATGATTGAGCCGGTCACCGCACTAATTGATTAAGCTCAGTTGAAGAGTACTGGCTGTTATTGCATCTGAAAGATAAGAAGGTTACCACACTGACTAAACAGTGCTCATTGTTTTTGTGATTCCTGTTTTAATGATTTGAACGATCACTCTCTGCTGAGTAGCTCTGCAAGATAAGACCGGTATCTAATGTGGAGTAAAACAATGTGGGCATGGCAGTCCTGTTGTTTTGAGTCTAAACTTTTCTTTTGTTAGGAAATAGGGTACAGACCACTGACTAAAATAGTCTATCTATCTATCCTGAACCTCAGGGCCGTAGGTTGTTGACGTTTTAAAGAACAGCCTTAAGTTACCTTTGTAGATCAGCCTTAAACTGAATTATTTTTGATCATTTTTATGAACTACTTTATATTTTTATTCTTTTATCATATTTTTATTATTTTTATTCTTGGCCTTCCCAGACGCCTTAGCAGCACTGGGCTTTACAGTATGGCAAAGGGATGTTAGAATTTCCCATCACCAGCCTGGTAGAGGAGTACAAGTACACCAAGGTCAGACTTGAGATGATGCTGCAAGACACCTGCGACCCCTTTGTGGCCTGCCCAAGCAGCACCCATCTTGGCCATTAGGAGGAAATGAATTCCTTTGGCTGCAACAGAGCATGCAAAGGCAGCATGCAGACACAGAGACATCTTTGGACATGTTCAGGATCGGAAGAGTAGTCTTGGCTCGGTACTAACACGCCGAATTGGAGCAAGGCCAGTCCAGCTCACAGGCGCAAACTGGTGGTCCAAGAGGTACGTCAGGAAGAGGAATTGGTAAGGTGTGCACAAGCCATAGCACAGGCAAAGCAAGGGCAGTGGATGGCATGGGAAGGAGTAGAGAAGCGAAAGCTCTCCTGGAAAGACCTGTGGGAGATGGAGGCATTCAGGGCAAGCTTCACAGTCAGGACTGCACATGATGTTTTGCCTTCTCCTGCAAACCCAAGCCATTGGTATGGTGAACACCCCACACGCACCTTATGCCCAAGCCCAGCAACACTAAAGCATATTTTATTGGGATGCATGACTAGCCTCACCCAAGGCCGTTACACCTGGCGACACAACCAAGTGCTAAACTGTCTTGCAGCACTGCTGGAATGCTAGCTGGTGTGTGCAAATGCTCTTCCTTCCCCCTTATCCCACCGGCCGGCAGTCAATACCTTTTGTCAGAGAGGGTCAAGCCAGCTTCACCACCACCAGTAGGTCTGACCTTGGGCAGCTGGGTAGAGCACATGACTGGAAAATGCTGGTAGACCTGAACAGAAAATTATGCTTCCCACCGGAAATGGCATCCTCCAATCTGCATTCAGACCTTGTCTTGTGGTCCTCCTCACTCAAGCTCGCCTACATCATTGAGCTAACGGTACCTGGGGAGGGTGCGCTAGAGGAGGCCTACGAGTGGAGTAAGCTGAGGTAAGGTGATCTTGCAGCAGAAGCCCAATAATAAGGCTGGAACGTGAAGGTATGCCCGGTGGAAATAGGCTGCAGGGGATTCATAGCCAATTCAAAATCTAGGCTACTTAAGGAGGTGGGAGTGTGAGGGAAGGCCTGCAGAAAGGCAGTCAAGGACCTCTCCAAGGCTGCTGAGAGGAGGAGCCAGTGGCTGTGGATGATCAGGGACCTCACCTGGGGCTCCGTGTGTGATGGTTGATGGGAGCGAACCTGGGACGCTGGGATTCACTGCTGAACCCTCTGGAGGTGTTGTGGGCCTATCAGCGAAACACCCAAGAAGGAGGGCGCCTAGTTGAGAACCCAAAGAATCACTCACATGATGGCCACATGGTCTTGTAAGTGCTTCAGGTTTTTCATTAGGATAATAACACCTAGTCCTACATAACAGATCTTACCGCTTTCATCCGGGTTTTTTTTTGTGTTTTTTGAGTTGATTTGATCTTGTTTTTAATTTTTACCTCCAGTCTTTTTCTCATGGGGATCCTCCACCGAACCTGGTGGCTTTTCTGGTCGATCTACAGGGTCGTTGTCATGGTGATTGACCTGTCTGGGTGACTGGAAGTCCTGCACTGCAGCCCTATGGCTGAGGACTCCAGCCTGCCCTGATCTGGGTGGTCCTGGGATGGACGGGAGATATAATTTCCTCACAGGAGCATCAAGTCAGATGTTTAATTTGAATAAAATTCAGTTAAGAGACAGTAACAAGGGATGGGAGTTTATGTTTGGGCAGAATGAGGGGCTGATGTTGATGAGTTTGATGTTTTTCAATTACTGTTATACTCTAGTGTGAATGTTTTTGCATTATTAAAGAGTTTTTCTGTTAAACTCCTTTGTTGCCTTTTGCACAAAAAGCACTTTATAAATAAAATTTGATTCATGTTTACATCACAGCAGCTAAGTATTTCTGATATATTGATGATCTCCATCATCTGATGTTTCCTGTCACTTTGAAATCCAGTCAAATTCAATGCTGGACATCAAAGTCCAGACAGAGACCAGATGTACATCCAGTGTCTACCAGTTGGAGGTGCTATAGACCAGTATAATGAAATGAAAAGGTTCCCATCTTTCATTTAGCCGGTTTACATGTTCAATGGCACAATAACAGAAATATAATGAAAATAATGTTAATGAAATAAAATAAGATGCATATAAACTGTTGTGGTGTACCACAACTTATCAAATATTAATTTATTGTTTACATCTTAAATTAAATAAAAGTAGTTTTAAAAAGAAAATGTTAATATGTGGATCAAATTAATATTTTGATAAGTTTGTAGAAAGATAATGCCCTCTCAGACAATGATCGCCTTGTGTTTACAAGGAATGCAGGCAAATAGAAATGTATAGTTTTATTCATTAAGTAAATACAGTGAAAATCTTAAAATTCTATTACAATTTAAAGCTGAATGGAATGAGAAATGCAAAAATGTAAAATTAAAACCTGTCAAAATCTGAACAGAATGTTTGATATGTACAGTCCATACAGTACACTTTCAGTACAGTACATAAACCTTGCTGGTGTTTCTCAATAGACATCAGTAGTTTAGTGTTATGAACATTACCTGGAAAGGAAATGTTCCTAAATGTAGGATATTCTGAAATATCTTTGCATTGTTGTAGAAATACAAGGTTGCAACATAAACACAACAAACAATTGATCTCCTTGTGATTACTAGAGATGTTTTCTATTCATTAAATTGTACTTCAGATGTGTAAGAACCTGCATTCCCTGTAAACACAGGGTATGCATAAACATTTTCTGAAAGGGTATTTTCTGCCTGTGGAGATTCATCCCCTCAGTTTTAATAGAGAAAGTCAGGATCTCCTGCCTAGCATATTGTAAGAGAGGTAGAAATGTTTCAAGAGAAATATACTTCAACGATGTGAGGGGTGTGTGCAATGAAGCAGTCAGGGCAGAGCAAAGACACTGACCTGTTTTTTGCTACAGGTTCAGCTCTCAGCTACCTGGTGTCTCCTTCCACACATCCTGACCCCCACTGCTTGCACCTCTCCTCCCCCCTCACTCCCTGTGGCGTGTTTCCTTCACAATATCTCTCACACTCCTCCAGTCCTTCCTCCTTGGATGACTCCCATGCCTTCCCCTGCATGAATGTGACGACAGGCCAGGTTGGGAAGCAGATGGAAAGACTACAACACAGGAAGGCTGCTGTCAAAACCTCAGAACTACCAACCTGTGGCCCTCACATCGCATGTGATGAAGGAGCTTGAGAAGGAACAGCTGCCCACAAACCTCTTCTGAACATTTACAATATATTGAACTATCTGCTGCAAAGACCCATTTGCATCTGGTTAGTGGAGGCAGCACTGTGAGAGGCACTTTCTTTGATTTCCCTAATGCTTTTACACCACCCAGGCATTGCTGCTGGCTGAGAAGCGGTGAGGGTTGGATGTAGACAAATCCACGGTCTAATGGATTACTGACTATCTGACAGATAGGCATCAGTTTGTCCGTCTGAGTGTCTGATGTAGTAATGAGTGATAAGGGCTCCCATTGTTGTTGTTGTTGTTGATAATGATAATAATGATAAAGATAACAATTATCATAATTTATTTATTTATTTAGGTGTTATAATATGTTTTACATTTGAATCTGCATATCTGTATAGTACTTTTGGTACTTTGTTTTTTTTTCAAATAACCTTGATCTTTCCTTTCATACACCATTGACTTTCAGTAAACTCAGGCTCCATCCATGCATATCCAAGTAAGGAGATTCTGATTAAGTTTTTTTCTCATGAGTGGGTTTTTATTATCAGTTAGTAGTTAAATTAAACTTCTGTGACACTGCTAAAAACAATATTTTTTTTAAACATAAGGATAATGACCTTAAACATATCTGACTTGATGCCTCCTGAGTGACAGAAGGTTGTTGCCAACAAAACATAAAGTGTTTGAAAGTTTTTCCGTCTGTGGTTCTCTGGGATTCCAATCACAGCTTGTGTAAAATATTGAAGGTGTTTATAATCACAATTAGTAAATATTAGTAGTACTAATTAGTATTAGTAATTACTATATATTCTGTCTTCAATGTATATTTGAACACAATTTTATCTTTACTTGTCATAACAATTGTCTTTTACATAGAAGTGAATAAAGATGAGATGATTAAAAAGTTTAGTTTTAATGATACATTTTATTCATTTAATTTTGTTTTATATATTTACACATTTTGAATTTAAAAATGCATTTAATGTTGAATAAAACACTCAAAGTAA
Source organism: Craterocephalus amniculus (assembly GCA_036024015.1). Lineage (NCBI taxonomy): Eukaryota > Metazoa > Chordata > Actinopteri > Atheriniformes > Atherinidae > Craterocephalus > Craterocephalus amniculus. The sequence continues at coordinate 6,093 of JAVQJG010030908.1, forward strand.
ATATGTTTGAGCCTGAATTCCAAACACAGGGGAAACATTATCTGATCTGGGATTATTTCTGTACAAACTTTCACAAATATTGATTACATTTTTCAATATTTCAACATCTTTTAAAACAACAACTTTTATGTCATTAAAGCTGTAAGAAATAATAACAGCTGCATTATAGTCAATATAGCCTTAAAATGATTTCAATGATCAGTGAAAATTTTTCATCCATTTCACAATATTTAGTCAACTTTATAGTAGTATGTTATTGTTAAAGACCAAAGATGCTCGATAATATTAATGTCCTTCACACTTTCCTACTGATCCCATGGTAGTTCCAGTGTGAGTTTTTATTGAGAGCGCCCTTGAGTGTGCAGGCTGGGGTGATCTTAAACAACCATCATAGTCTGAAAAGTTTATCTTCCTATCTCTTCTCCAATGTAACTTCTAGAGTTAGCTTTGTTTAACATGTAAGCTATATATGTTTTCTAATGTCATTATTTAAATTTTTCCATGAAGACTAGGTAATCTCAAGCACTTTTTTTTATTAAACTTTTCCCCATATATCTGTTTTACCTCAAGGATATGCTCCAGATCCTAAAGGCCGAATCCTTACCCCAAACAAATTTCTGACCTCTTCATTTCCTGTCCTTGTCTGACAAATGTCACTTGCAAAAAACCGAAAGAAAGAAAAATCTATACTCGGGTAATAATATCCTTGTCTACTGCAGGCAGCATATATTTCAATCCTCTCAATTGTGAAGTGAATAGAGGCCAAATCAAAAAAATGCTACTTCATGATTTGCTGAAGATTTAAGCTGCACTTCTTCAACATTCCACCAGAGGGAGACGTTGTTGAAACTCTTTCTAAAACAAAACAACACAATTATTTCCAAGACTGAGCAAATCATTCAAGATACTGAAAATCTCTTTCTTTCGTGATTTAATGTTAGCAGTGTGTGCATAGGTTTGTACTGTCAGTCTATCCATTAATCCGTGGACTGTGCAGAAAAATGTACGTTTTTGTTAGTTTACAGAGAACTGTTAAAAAACAGGTTGACTTCCACCGTCTCATGTAGCATTACCACACCCACCATTACCTCTTACCTTATTGACACCCCCCCCCACCCATATATATAACCCCACCCATCAGACTAACAAACCCTTTTTCCCTCCAAAGCCACACCGCCTGCAGAGAAGAGCTTTCTCTAAGATTAAGCAAAATCAAACTCAGTGGACACTTTAATGATCAACTGGCTATATTCGTTTCTTATTTATTTGATGCAGACATTAAATCCAATCTGCATTCTAGTATTTACAAAATAATCACCAACCAAACCATCCATTCTGAAGTAGCCTATAACGCAGTCTAAACTCCACACCACTACCCAACTGCAAAATAGTTTGTTTCTTCAGGAATGATAAAATTTAAGGCTTTAAACCTTAAATCATGAAAATTAACCACAAATATAACTTTGCATTGACTTTAACTTTGAAAATACAATCAAAACCAATAGAAATAGATACATGGAAGATAGAGATCATAGTGGAAACATTAATATTTTATTGGAATTTTTTGAAAGTAAGAAATCAAGTATTTGCTATAAAGCTCTCTCTCACACTGTGTCCCTCTGAATGAGGGCTACCAGTGACACAAATGTTAACAAATGTTAGATATTTTCTGGGCACAGTCGTGGAACAAGATTCATCACCTCTTTACGTGTTTGTTATAAGCAGGGATTCAATGCTTCTGATACAGAATTTGAACAAATTATGTGTGACACCAATGCCAAATTCTCTGTTATTTCCTTTAAAATGCATTCAGATTTTTTTGTCATTTCTTTATGAATCCCATTGTGGTTTAACATTTAATGATTTTTATATAATTTCTTAGAAAGATAAAGAAAAATAGAGCTCATAAAGTTGTTTTGATTTAAGGATCAGGGGTTTGAGCATAGCCTACGTCACTATCAGGGCCTTGTGGGCTGAGAAAAAGGCATATGAGCTGTATTCTAAAATGTCCAAATATTTGTACCTCGTCTTTAAAAAGACTTCAAGGTTATTTTCACTCAATAAAAAATGCAAGCCCAACAGCAAAACTTCTTTTCTGAATTACTTCACAGGTTTTTACAGACATGCTTGTAAAGTAGCTTGATGACAAAACCCTAATGGTTAAATTAAACTGTTACAATCATCCACTTTATTTGAGCATCCCTAAACTCTCCTAGTCCTTTAATTTGTCTTAGCAACAACTAACAGGTCAAATTCCTAAAATTGTGTTTTCTTTTTAACACTTAAACTTTAAACTTGTAAAAAAATTCAATTTTTAAAATTAATTTTCAAACGCTATACCAGTGCCAACTTGAAAAAGAGTGTCTGTTGTTACATGTACACTAAACACTATCTTTTATGCTTACGATGCTGCGGTCTCTTGTCCGTTACTGAAACCGAAGGCATTTACCAACACTCCCTAACAATTTGCTGAGAGTCATCAATTATGCAGGGTAGCGGCACGCACTGGGAAGGAAGATAGCAGCAACAATATGGCGACAGCCGCAGTTACTCCCGGCACATTTCCACATCTGCAGTTCTGTGACAGCTGTCGGGATATCTATTAATACAAGTGAACGTAAGTAGACAATCTGTTCTCTGCTTTGTCTGGTATTTTTGCTCTTGGAACCGGCCTCGGTCTTACTTTGTCGACTGACTGCATCCCAGTGCCGCAGAGCGGTCCCTCTCTCAGCATCTTTTTCAGTAGCGTCTATGGAAAGGCTCCTTGCCAGTACATGGTCAAATATGCATGTAAACGCACCAGTAAGAATTAGGAAATGTGTCATTTTTAAAACGGGAAATCTGGCATAGGTGATGCAGCATGTTGGGGAAACTGGGAGACGGCGGCTTATTTGGGGAGTTGGCCTGTAGCTAGATGAAATGTCATTTCAGTGTGTCAAAACGGGAAACATACGCATGTTATGAAATGCAGAAGTGAGATCATGTCAAACTTCTCAGTGTCCATAAACGCACTCTTATAAGCTGTGAACGATGAGTCACTTTAAAAACATGCCAGCTGGAATTTTGTAAAATGCATTTATATATTCATTTATTTAGTCTAGCATCATTTTGTAACTACGATAGTTTCACTCCCCCTTACCCCCACCCTCTTCCTCTGTGCCCCCCTCCCCTCCCGCTTGTAATCCCTCCGGAGACTATAGGCTATTGCGTGAGGAAATATAGGTGCGTCTTTAGTTTGGCAGTCCTGAAAAGAGACCGCGGCACCTTTTTCTCTGCTCTTTTCATGCAGTCTTCCTCAAAGTACTACAACATGCGGTATCACATTTCCATATAGCTAATACTGCATGACTACATCTCTGTCGTCTTGGTCTCATAGGGGTGCGGTTTAGTTTCGCCCCCACCCCACAAATATTTTCACTTTCTATGATGTGAAATTGCGTTTGGCTAACTTGATATATGTGGCATGAGTTCATGCAGAAACGAGTTGGCAGGGCATAGATTGTGCTTTTAACTGACCTACTAGGAGTTAGAGTGTGGAGCGGCAATAAACCACACTGCAGTATTTTAGGCTTTGGCCCTATAGAGGAACGACGCGCCCCGGTAAAGCAGTGGACTTTTACCGAGCACTGCATAGGCTGCATATTAGGTACAGTCAGTGAATAAAGATTGCATGAGAGTGCATTATGAAGGAGGGCGGGTGGTCCTTTCCAAAGGAAACAAGTTCTCTAATGAGAAAGGGGGGGGGGGGTTCATTATGTGTTTAGCGCCACTGATGAGTGGCCTATAAACTGTGTGTCGCCTGAAGTCTCTCTCATTCATTGGGTTCGGCTGATATTCCAAAAATCATCAAAATTTCCAGCCCGATCGTCCCAACTTTAACTAGATCTGACACAGCTCAAGCTCAAGGATGTGGCTTACAGCATAATCGGGGAAAATAGGGCTATAAGGGGGTAATCTGAGGCTCATTTAATATTCATCAACCAGTTTATTTTCTCAGTGATGTTTTGCTCACCTGCGTTTACTGACGCTGTGGATAAGAGCTGAAATGACATAACGGGCAGCGGTGAGATGCTGCAGGAAGCAAAGGGTGAACTTCAGTAGCGATCCATGTGACTGATGAAAGTGCCTTGTACGCCTCCTCTTCCCAAGCTCCGTTAACTCCACGGTGTCCGGTAAAGCCTGCGAGCTGTGAGGTGATCACCAGACAGCACGGAGCAGAATAAAGGAGTTTTTTTTTCCCCCGCGGTGCGTTTGGGTGTCTCACCTCCAGAGGACGCAGCGTTACGGTAGTTTCCTACAATCTGAGGAAGAGAGAAAAAGCCTCTTCTGCGAAAGCAACCCAGGCTGCAGGACGTCTTAGTTTTCTGTCTCGTCAAGTCAGAATTTTTCCTTCTTTTTTCCTAACCCGTCTCAGAGTGGATTCAACCGAACCGACACAGGTTCTGAGTTGCTCTAAATGCCGAAGACTGACCCGAGCAGCAACCTATAATCCAAACATGTAGGCTAAATTAGATTGTTGCAATTTATGTTGTGTCTCTGATAGGAATGAGTGGATTGGTGGCTGTAGGCCTGCAGTAGGCTATAAAGCAGTATGTGCTCAGTTTAAAGCAGTCTCTTCACTGTCACCTTTCAGTTTTGCTGCCTGTAACGTGTCCAGTGTACATGCACTGCTGGTCATGCTATCGCAGACTGGGTTGAATCACCTTGACGGATCAATTGATGTAGCTTCGGTGGAAGCAGACTTGGAGGCTGGGTTACTTAGATCGGACTTCCCTACTTCTTTTTTCTGGAAAGTACAAGGTTGTAGGATCTTTCTCTGTCTGTGGATTTTTCCAGACTTTGTTTTTTTTTTTTTCAACTTTTTTTCAGGTCTGTATCCTCACATTTTTGACTATATATGCTAGTCTAAAAACAATGTCGATCAATTATATTAAACTGTACAAATCCCCAGCCAAACTGGAAGATGCATTTCATGTTTTGAGAGTGCCAAACAGAGTTATTAATGAGTTTTATCCTCTACATAACAAGAAAGATCAACCGATGCTTAATCATTAATCCCAAATTTATTAATCATGATTGGAATGTTTATTTACCACAACAAAAAGCTGTAATCTAATATGTTACAAAATTGATTTTATCAAATGACTGATTGTCAAAATGATCTTAAAATTTTACTTATAATAAACCTTAGTATTCTCACAGCCACATTCATTGTTGCTTTTTTCTGCTGTTTGGATCTGTGGATAACAATCATACACAACATATTGATGTTTTGTGCTTTCCATTTTAGCCAATTGTCCCAACAAGAAGAAATATGGACTTTTTTGATAAGTCGCCTAGCATAGAAGAATTTTAACACGAGTCAAAGTGCAGAATGCTTTCTTTTCTTTTAACGATGAAAGCAACTATATCTCAGCTTTTCTGTATCTCCACCATTTGCTGAAAACTGCTTATTTCTATAGACCTTGATGTCAGCAGAGCTAACTCCTAACAGGAGGTGATTTTCATCCTCGGTAAAACATTTTTTTTTCTTCTTCAGGTAAAACCAAGCTTCTAAATACTGGATGGTTTAAAGTATTTAACAGTGGTGAGCACGAAGGAAGAAAAATTGAGTTATGTGAGGTCACAAAGGTGTAAGCAAAAAAGAGAAGGTAATGTGACTGTATTGTGTGCACATAGGCTTATGGCTTTTGGGTAAACATGATCATTGTTTTATTCATTCAAAATTGATGGAAAGAGCTGGATTTGTGCAAAGACTGGCTTGTGATTTAAATATTGCCATCTTTCAGCTCAATTTTACTTTTGTTTGCTTATACTTGAACAACATTTGTGAGTCTTTGTGAAGCACTGAGCCAGAAAATGGATTAAATGGTTGTAAAACTTGTTCAATCACAGCCATTTGTTTCCCACTCAGCGTAAATGATAAAACACTTGATGAAAATTTAGGATGACAGCATTCGAGAGATGAAATCTTTTCTTAAACATAGATTTTCCTTGAGCTCCCTTTCTGTTCGTTTGGTGTCTGTTTTCCTCTCTTCAGCACATAATCACTGCATCTCTCTCTCCTCCTCTCAGAGCTGGATGTCGGGGATGGAAAACAAATAAAAAGGAAATAGCTGCAGGATGAAAACATGGCCGCACCCCTTATGGCACCCCCAGGACCTGACAGTTTCAAGAAATTCACCCCGGAGTCGCTTGCTAATATCGAAAAGCGCATCAATGAAGAGAAGAACAAGAAGCCACCCAAGCCCAGGTCAGACAGTAGTCATCGCGACACATCTGACGACAATGAGCCCAAGCCCAACCGTGACCTGGAGGCTGGGAAGAGCCTGCCCTTCATCTACGGCGATATTCCTAAAGGATTGGCGGCCACGCCATTGGAGGATTTGGACCCCTACTATCTGAACAAGAAAGTGAGTTGTCAGACACTTTCACACGTTTCCCATGACATAACAGCATCACGTCAGCATCCCAACACTGTATCATGTAATAGAGATGCATAATTTAAAAGTTATTGACACAAACAACTCATATTTCACATTTTCTGAATGGGAATCATACTCCTAGATGATACTGAGCACAACGGTGCAGTGGAACATGTTTGGTCCTGCAAGGCTGCCGGTTAGGTGTGCATTGTAGTTCTAGGTGAAGCACTTACTGATGTGTTGATTAGTTGCTGGTATTAATGTGTAGGGGAGATTATTTGTAAGCTAGAGGAGATGATATTTTTTCCCTTGTTTGCAGAAGCTATCAGTGCTACTGCTAAATAAATACATTTCCTGATAAGACAGTGTCAAATAACAAGTACTGTGGGTATGACTTACCCTTATCGTGCTGCTAAATGAGCATTTTAATATGAATGAGCTGCTTGTGTTAAGTTCTGATTTAGTATCATGTCTGTTTTTTCATGTTTGCTAGTGCATCACAACTTTATCTTCATCATAAAACATAAGCTTGTCATTTGCTGTATTTGCTGTTGCTGCTGTTGCTGCTTTTGTGCATTATTATATTTAGTTTTTCACAAGTCACATAGACACAATATTCGCCATATTTGCAGGGTCAACCTCTGAATCATTGTGATACGGGCACAGTAGACACAAACCTCCAATCTTCTTTCCAAATAATATAATAATATATAATATATTTCTTATAAATCAAAGATGCCGGACTCTGCCCCTTCAGCAGCTCTGCACCAGCTTAAAAGGAATGAGGAGTTAAGGGGGAAGAAAAGTGCTGGAGCATGCTATAGTACCTTTCTGCTGTGTATAAGTGTGGAGTGGCCAGTCTCCTGTGTGGTGGTGGTGATAATGTGTAAGAGAATCTGTGGCCTCTATAGAAGCAGGAAAGCCAGTCAGCAAGACTGGCAATCTCAGCGAGCAGCGCTCCCTCGTTGGGCAGATGGAACAATCAAGTGCATGTGTCTTTTGTGATCTATTGATCTGCAGCCCCAGTTCAATGGTTGCCACAGGAAGGGCTACGTTAATGCCTTATCATCCTTCCCAACTTTTTTTTATGCTCGGTGCATTGTTTAGCTTTTCTCATTTTCCTCTGTGGCATTTCACTTCGGTAATGAAAGTTCCCAGTAACATGACGTCAGCCATCTGATGGTGTGTTTACACAGACTTTTGCACATGTGGAGACAACAGTATGTGATGGGGGAAAAAAGGTTTCAATGTTTTCAATATTATGAAAAGGGTTGCATGACATAACACAAGAAAATTAACATTTGAAAAGAATCATTCTGACTACAATACATTTTATACCTAATCACTGATAAAAGATAATCTAGATAAGAAAGTAAATAGAGATGTTTTTCAGGATTTAAACACAGCTTGTTGCTATGCAGATGTTGCCTCTGTACAAAGTACCTGAATGCAACAAATACTATTTAGCAGGTTCCTGTTAAGATGTAACAATTAACATAACATCAATCTTATCACAGTTATTTAACTTGATTACTTTTCAACTAACTTCTCTATTCTAGACTGGGAATATACAATGAAAAGTCCTCTGTAGGGATTAGATGTAGCATGTTTTTACAGTATTTGGACAACATATACTTTGAATGAGCCTGCCATTTTGTTTTTTATGAATACTTGGAGTAAGAGGATGCACATGTTTCATCCACGTAGTTATCTTCACAGACCTGAAAAAAAACCCTGAGTTTGCTTATAATATAAACTATTATGATATAAATTATTTAGATGAACTTTTCTGATCTTTACAATAATGAAATTAATTGTTAAATATTTAAGAAATTAAGTACAATTAATCATCCTTTTTAATCTAATTTATGTCTGGCAGAAGTTGTAAAATTTGGTAGACTTTATACTTAAGCACTAGATGGTTGTTCATATATAGTTATGATAATAATCGTTATATAATTAGGGTAATATTCCATAAACTGCGGCAAATCTGAGTAAAAAAAACTATTATGTCATGTTTATTTCTTTTGTTTTTACATATTTTATTTGTTTTACTATATTGTCTATGATCAGTGCAGCCTCCTTTGTGCAGCTGAGATGCTGGTTAAAGAACACATTATCATCATTTTATACTGAGGAAAGTATGGATACTGAATATACCAGCTTGATATAGTACTCTATTTGCTCCACATGTGTCTCAGCATGTCTAAGCAGAGTTTTTAACTACGCTTAAGTCTGAACAGCCAAGATCTTCATCACCCTCATCACTGTGGCATGTCAGCAGCCACACGCCATCTTTCTATCCATTAATCAATACTTTTCCTCTTCCGCTAATGTATTTGTCCTTTGTCACACCTGAGAAAGAGGCTCTGATTATGTTAATGGTTTAGAGTCCATTCCTCCTCCTCCTCTGTCTGTGCCCTCACCTTTCCTGGATGCATGTCTCCTCTACTCGACCGACAGTCATCCATTCGTCCAACGTTGCGTTGTATGTCAATGAGTGAGTCTAGGTGTGTGTGTGTGTTGTCATCAGCTGCAGGAAACCTGATCACAGCACTCATGCATAAAAGAGAGGAAGAGGGGGCAGCGGCGAAGAAGAGAAATGCAGAGTTGCAGTTTTTGGTTTCCCCTATGATGGGGAGAGGACTGGCGAGGCTTTTCAAATGTCTGATGTGATTAGGCAATGTAAGAGCTGCTGTAGACATACAGGAACAGCATCACAGGATGGAGGGACGATGACTGTTTTAGCCATTGCTGCGGACATATACATACAGACGTGTCTTTGTAGACGGGTGGTTTGAAAAAAATCAAACAACAACCATACACGTTTTAAAAAGTCGAGGAAAGAAATGGACAGGAAATATTTTTTTTTATATTCATGAATGTTTTGTGTGACCGTGGAATGAGATCAGTGTGCAGTATTTTGTCCTTTCAGCGCATGGTCATGCTCAGCTGAAGCTGCAAGCGGGCAAACAGCAGCAGCCTCTCACACTCAGCTTGTAGCATCATGCACATCATTACATTATGTCCCACCAGCTTTCTTGTTGAGTGTGTCTCTGTCCATTACTCTGCTTTTCCCTCTCCCTTCCGCCAGCCTTTAGTGCTCTGTCTGAGTCCTCAGTCTCTGATGACACAGCATCCTCCTGTACTGGGCTGAATGAAGAAGAGATGGGGTGGGCTGTTGAGTGTGCTCTCACTGCTATACTGGTTGGGCAAAGTGGGCAGTGACCATCTTCCCCACCCCCCCAACCCAACCTCTTTGAGTACAGCATATTGATGAAATGGGAAACTATTGTTGTGCTTGTATTTTCTTCTGATACGGTTTAATCGACGTCTTAATTACTTTGCATATACATTCAAGTGTATTAGAACATGTCACTAAAACAGCTCTAAGATACTCTTCAGAGTAAAATTTCTTAATAGGAGGGATTAAAGATCATTGAATGCTACAAATGATGCAAGTATTGATGTTGAAGATATTTTTGGATCAGTGAATTGGATATAAATCACCCGTTCTCCTTTTAACCTCTGAAGACCCAAGCTGTAGTCTCGCAATGTATTGTAGCTATTTGTGATGTGTGTGAGAGAATATGGAATTGTTCAATACGGTCGCATACCGAACTGTGAGCACTGTATTGACTATATTGAACAATAAAACATTTTTATGAACTTGTCCTTTATGATGGGTTCATAGTCTAAAGCTCAGTGCATCTGTGCTCAACTACCCCACAGAGTGAATCCAAGATGCCTTCACTAAAGCAGGGGTCATGTTAACGGATTCTTTTCTGTTATTAATTGTTTTTATTACATTGATGATGGAATAATCTGAAGACCATCTGTCATTTTGAGAGATTACAACATTGGATTAAAAAACTGTACTCAAGTGTTGGAACGAATATTTCGTAATTAATTTAAGAAATACAACTTACAAGTTAAAATACATTTTTTGTATTGAAAAAAATGAACTGTGACACCTAAGTATCGAAGTGAACTATACATTTTGTGCATTGTTGTACTGCTAACACATATATCTTTATATATATATACATGCATATATGCATTCTTTATTATTTGTGATGTTGATATAAAAAATATTCAAATAAGAAAAGTCTCATCTGACACCAGTTGATTGTGTTAATTAGTTGTATAAATTATTTACACATAATTTAGTATTATGATGTAGACAACCAAAAAGGCGACGTCCACATATGTGGACACCATGTCATAGGAGGTTAAAGGTTATGAGTTCATTCCATTGGATTTATTAGTTTCTTCTTAACTCCTTAACTAAAAACATGATTAAATGGCATGTTAACTTAAATCATTCTTTGCCTCCTTGTGACATTAGCTGACACTGCAAGGACTAGCATTCATGAAAAAACAAAAAATCAATCTAAATAGGCCTACCCATTACCCTTAATTAATTTATCTGCCAAATCCAAAATTTACCCTCATGTGGCCTTTTGTAGGAGATCATTTTGGCAGAATGATGAGCATTTTTCCAGGTTAAATGTCAGATGTGCATAAGAGCATTATTGTGTAAGTCAATCATATTTAATCATTTTATGCATTTGCTTTACAATGCTTTATTACTGATGCCCTCAGTTCTGTGTGGTGGTAGATTTGTCACAAACTGGTGGTTTTGTGTGATGAAGAAAAGACCATTTCCCCTTATTTGCTTCCTATTATTCCCCAGCTCGGATCTCACAGATATCTCTTTCTCCACCCTCCCAACCTCATTTCTTTCTCAGTTTCTCTCTGCTGCATGCTTACCCATTCCTCCTCCACTCTTCTTCCTCCTCCTCCTCCTCCTCCTTCCATCTACCCATCTATCTCAGGTTTGGCTCTCTTCTCTCTGCAGCTCTCTGACTTTCTGCTCTGCATCACTCCCCCACCATCCCCTCATCTCTCTCTTTATTCGTCTCTTTCTTTGCTGCTCTCCTATACCCCCGCAAACCCATCTTCTTATCCTTGTTCTGCTGTTCTTTCTCTTCTCCGGTGCACCTAAACACAAACACCCGTCGCTACCATTGCAGCTGCATTCTGCATGCTGAGTTTTGCATGTGCTTATGTTTCTTTAAAGCTTTTTAGGGAATATTGCAATGGCTTTGCAGCAAATGTGGCATTGTCCAGTGAAGCCTGATCTGCTGAGTTGTGTGTTTATGTATGTGTGTGCGCGCATATGCATTTAAACACTCAAATATGCAAGTAAATCAGTGTCAAAACAATGTGTCTCTGTACTATACCTTCAATGCTGCCTTGTATCAGATTGATACATAAAAGACAGTGCTTCTCAATGTCATTGTGTTTGACGCCATTGTAAAGAATTTATTCAAAAATAACTGAATAAAAGAAATTAATAATTTATCAGATAATCAGAATTTGATAGTAAAACTCTAACCCTATGTGTAAATGTTAGCACATGTGCGGTGGTTGGATTAATGATTCTGCCTCTTACAATGCTGATATCTTGAATGTCAGAGTAGGAATATGTTCTCATACCTCTTATTTCATTCCTCTCATTTCATTGGACAATTCTGAAAAACTAATTTTATAAGTTTTTATGTTATATTAGTTTCATGCTGAAATTATTCATTTCTAACTTGCAGTTTTATACATATCCTTGACATGAGTCAGAATTAAATCCTCACTAAAGCACATTTTATAGGTTAATATTTGATTTGTGTCGTCAGTTTTTAATCCAGTCTTTCAGTTACAGATATGATTTTTTCTTATTAAGTGTGTGGCATTTGTAAAAGTAGCCAATAACAACAAAACTTTAATTCAAGATGTCTTTCAATTATTATTTGCAAGGCTCTGCGAGTCTTCGATTATCGATTTATGTAGCAGATTATCAATTAAGGAGATTACCAGACATTTGCATCCTCAGTTGTATTACTTCCAAGTTGCCAAGTTGCCAAGTTATATATATATATAGGCTATATATAGGCTATATGTATAATATATATGTAGTATATATATCTTTCTTCAGAAAAGTGGTGTCCCGTTTACTTGACTGTGGATCCTGTTTTCCTGTCGATGTTGTGTTCTCATTAAGTCACAATGAGTCAGTGCGAGGATTTATTAAAATCTAAATCCAGGTGTTACAAATCTCCTAAAATCTTATCTATATAATTTACAGTTCAGTATTTGTTTTTAATTTTTGCCACAAATAAGCCTCTCATTACCTTAAAGGGAATATACCCGATTTCACGTCCGGCTAGCTTAGTTAGCGATAGCGGCTATTTTTTTTTAGCTTTTGTGTGACGCTTTTTCTTCGCTAAGGGGTTTAACTTTCACAATTTGAGTCCGGATCACTAAGGGAACGCTATTACTGGCTGATCGGAGTCTGGACGTTCCAAAAATTAACCCGGCAGAGAAAGAGCGTCCCGCCAATGCTAAAAAACTAGCCGCTTTCGCTAACTAAAATGCCCTGGACTCGTTCATATGCGCAATCAATGAGTCATTAATTGTAATGAAATTACCACTTTTACCACATACTATACCACGTAGAAAAACCATTTTTCTTAGAAAGATTAAAATAATATCAGGTATAGTTCCTTTAAATGTATAAGCCCACTGATTGTTTGTCTGGAACTTTGTGTTACCACATGAAGAGTTTTTAGAACAATAAAGGAACCTACGGCACTTCCTGAACAAACATTCAGAAAATAACCATGCGGTAAATGATAGCTAACAATTTCCAGTAGGTGATATAGTAATTTTCTCATCCCTGACGCTGAATGTGAAATATCCATCAAAGTTAACGAAGGAAGAGTTGCCATCTGGGCTCATTGTCTGCTGTCAAAGACATACACGCTTCAGTTACCAATAGCAGGCTGTTGCTCACACCCCTTCTGTCTTCTTTTTTCTCTCTGTTTATTGCTTTAGTGACATCCAGTCTCTCTCTTTTCCTTTCCCTTTGTTGCTTCCCCCCTCTTTCCCTTCCACCTCTGCCAGACATTGAAGAGGAATGATTACTAAATGATTGCTTGCTAGATGATTGAATGGCACAGTTGACATTTTCCTGTCGGTGCTATACAGTGGAAGGAACGAGCTGCACTGACCTTCCCCTCAAGTATATTGCTGTATTCCATGGAGCTAGTGGGAGGGATATGGCTGTTGTAGACTCACAGACTCCTTTGTTTGGTGCACCTGTGATTGAACGTATCTGCAGTTGTTCACTGGACAATATGAACATTTTACAATCACTTTTTAGAACATTTAAATAATTGGAAGTAAACCACTGTAAGTGTGGAGGATTTTTGGGAGTGATATTGAATACATTGAAATACTTTTTTAAAAAACCCAATATTTCACTAAATTATGAAGAATTTAAGTTGGATGTTAGTAAAATGTAAGCAGGATTTAGTTGGTTTTGGCAGATTTTTGTTTTTCATGTCTTTACCAAGGTCTTTCTTGCTCACTTGCTTCCAGCATTGTTTGGCAAACTTAAGCAAGTTAAATAGTTTACAATATTTTCTAAAGTACAGGAAAATCTGCTTTAAACAAGCCAAGGCAACTTTATAAAACAGTTTACAACAGCAGCTAATGAGCAAAGTGCTTAACTTAAAAATATTCAAAAGAAAGTTTATGATGATAGGTGGCTATACATGGAAGCAAACAGAACTATCAAATTAACCTAGAGCAGAAACCTATTAAAAAGTTTCAGCCACTTTACTTTTCAATGAGGTGATAGTCATAGTTTTAATTTGATTTTTTTTCAAAGTAAAAAAAACACTTAAAAAAATGATTGCACCCATGATGAAATAAATGTTTTAATTTTTTGTTCAGCTTTTTTGGGAAATTCTCTGCAGAAGCTTTTGAAAGGTTTATTTGGGTATGCCAACCTGCTTTGTCAATTCTCACCCGGCTTAAATTGATTTCTTTTGGGGTCCTAGGCAAAATTTTACAGGGGTCCTCCAACTAACATTTATGGCCCTGTTATTATAATATTGTAAAGCTAATATAACCTGCTATAATATTATCTAAAAAGGCTGTGTTGTTAGAGCATTGAATTCTTCAAGTGCAACTTTTGGATGTTACTTATCAGTTTTCACTTTAATCTGCTATTGTCCAAATTTATTTCTATTTATTTGTTTATTTTCAGTCTGATGACATGTCACGAGCCGAGAAAGGTCCTTAGAAAGATACTGGGCGTTGCTGGAAGGATGGACACAGGAGGGCAGTATTAAAAGTCTGTAAAGCTTTATTTAAAAAAAAGCTAAAATGGACTAAAATAAAATATAATAATAAACCCCTAAAAGCAACAATTAAAAAGTCCTAAAATGTCTGTTTAAAAGGCAGCAGTAAAAAGGGCTCGGTGGTCGTGGGTCCCGGCGCCCTCTCGTCCAGCAACTCTCGTGTCCTGGGGCCGGGTCAGCCGCTCATTCGTCGGCCGCCTCTCGTGCCATAGGCCTCCCCTGGAACCGCTCGTCCTCCACACCGCAGTCCTCCTACTGGTGGCTGCCTCCTGTTCCTCGTCCTGGTCACCCTCATCATCATCTTCGTTGTCGTCACCAGAGGGTGGCTGGCTTGTTTTAAAAACAAGTTAAAACATGCAAATAAAACAAATAAAACACACTAAAACCATTTTAAAACCAAGCTAGTGGGACAGTCCAGTTTGTGGCAGCACCTGCTTTTTTCACCTTGTGAAGGCAGAAGTTGCATTTGCCACGTTAGCCTCATATTGTAGTTTTTCCGCTAACTTCTTGTCATATGTTTGTAAGAGAGGCTTAATAAATTAAAGGTCTGTAAATGTCTGGCCATTGCACGGTGGGCAGTCCTGTCAAATCGTCCATCCATTGCGTAAGACTGTATGGGTCAGTGAGTGTCGTCCCATCAATAAGAGTCAACTTTTTAAAGTAACATCTTGATGAGTGAGTTAACTAACGTAATCACTAAACTGTGGGTTTTCCTCGTCCATTGCTACAAAAATACTTATTTTAAAAAGACTAACTGGCATTTACAAGCTAGGGCCATTGAGAAGTTTTGCCTCCAGCTAAGCCCCGCCCACTGAAATATGTCACATTGTTTACAAACTACGAAGGAGTCCCTTTAACGAACTTTCTGTTTATTTTTAATACTATTCACTGTCAAATCCTAAGACACATCTGTGACTAACAACGATTTTGTGGAATCAACATCTCAAGTATAATACTCAGGTAAAACTAAAGGGGAAAAAAAATAGTAGCTCACAACTCAAAGTCAGAATGACTTGTATCAGCCTGCACTAACACATTGCCAGAGGAGAGGCTGTGCTGCCATTTAATGAGATTACAACACTGTTTGAATTTTGGGTACACATAGTTCTCCGCTAAACACACAGTCATTTTGTTGTATGAGAAGATATTGCAGATATTTTTTTGGGGCATATAATGTGACAGAAAATGTAATAAACCACAGGATACCGGCCAAATCTAATCACATTCTGACTTTTATCAGAACTGACAGATTTAGCAAGACAATAACACCAAACATAATGGTTTTCTATGTGAACCCTCAGATTAACAAAGAGATCTGAATGAAACATACATTAATTACATACCCTTTACTCAATCTATATGTGTATATGTTTAGCAAATGATGTAGTCCAAGCAAACATTTAAATCCAACTTTCCAGGTGTCAGGCTTTCATCTCCTGTATATACATTTCCTGTTTTTTAAGTATCTAAAGTTTTCATTTAACAGGCCTCATGTCGCAGCATATCCATCATGACATGTTACAAAGACATGTTTGAACCAAAATCAACTATTTTGATTTCTGCTTTGAATCTGTAGAGGACCATATAAAGGTGAACATCTGCCATCTAGATCAAAGACTGGAGGAACCAATTCTGAATTTCTGGATGCAAATTCTAAGCCATTTTCCAAATGATGTGAGAAACCAATGATGTGACAAGCTAGATCTTTCTAGCTTGGATGAGGGTTAATATATGTAAGTTGAGCAGTGGCTTTTTTGATTGAGGGATTTGATGTTTTTACCTGGGTTAGCGTGAAATCAAATTGGGTAAGTTTTGTGCCCTCACAGAGATATTAAACAGCAATATAACTTCATTCAGTTTTTTCAGACACACCAAATAAACTGAATAAAAAAGTAGTCCTGATTAAAACCAAAAATATTGTTTAAAGGGTTCTTTTTTACACTCATAATCAATACACGAGACACATATCGTGCTGATATGTGTCTCGTTGTTGTTGTCTCCTGCCACCACAACTTTTTTTTCTTTTTTCCTCTTATTCAAACACTTCATTGGTAAAAAAAAGCAATATACAAAAATAGCAAAGCATCAGTACAACAAATATAAATTACTTGACTGCTATATTGCATAAAACATAGAAGAGGTAAACAGAAGAAACAAACACCAGGAGGAAAAACACAAAAGAATAATAGCAAAGAGAAAAATAAATCAGAAAACAATACCATACAATAAGATATGAGATTAATACAAGCAAGTTACTGTATCAGAATATCTTCTTTTGACTACTTACTTAAAAACAGATGATAAGAAAAAATTTTTGTTATTGGTTTTGGATGTTAATATTTTAGGCTTTAAAAGGAAGCTAAATTTAGAAAATAAAATGGTCTCGTAAAAGGGAGGCAATTTATATGTTTTTTCTCAACATCATTTTGAAAGTCTCACGAGATAATGTCATTTCTTTGTTAGAAAAGAGGCAATGCAGAGTTATGGTGCGTTCAGACCAAAAGCAGCGAGAGCGTCGGGAGCGTCAGGTTTACATGTTAAGTCTATGCAGATGCGCGTCAAGGCGCGGCGAGCAGTTGAGCAGCGCGTTTTGAGCGTCGGG
>JAVQJG010030910.1:0-13534 GCA_036024015.1 Craterocephalus amniculus
CTAGCTCCTCGGTTCCTTGGTCCATTCCCCATTGAAAAGGTGGTGAGTCCTACTGCGGTCCGGCTCCAATTACCAGGATCCATGAGAGTGCACCCCACATTCCATGTGTCTAAGGTTAAACCCGTTCATGTAAGCCCACTGGTCCCTGCAGCAGTTCCCCCTCCTCCTCGGTGGTGGTCTGGTGTACTCCGTCCATGGACTTGGATCGCTCGATGGAGTTCTAGCCCTCCGCCGGCTCCCCCTCCTCCCGCCCGGCTTTGCGGTTTTTCTTGGGAACTTCCGGGGCCGTCCCTTAGGGAGGGGGGGGGGGGGGGGGGGTTCTGTCATGAGCTCTCTCTGCCTGTGAATAAGCACTGTTTGACACCCTTAAAAGCAACACCAGATTCTAATTACCTGCCAGCTGCTCCCTGTTAACCACTCCCTGTATATAAAGCCCTGCCTTTCATTCCACTGTCTGTTCCGTGACAGTAACGTTCTGTTGGAAGAGCGGGGCAGGGTTGTTAACAAAAGGCAGTGTTGTAGAAAGACAATCATTTTCCTCTTTTATCAGTGTGAAGAAAACAGCAAAAAGCAAGAAAACAATGGGAGACTTTAATAGCGTGAAAAAAGGGCATAGCATTCTGTGTAATGCAAGATTTCAGAATGCTAAATTAAACTGAAAAGCAGAAAAACAAAAAAGGAACATTTTGCATTTTGTTTCTCTAAAGAGATGCCTCTAGTTTACAAGCTCTGAAAACTGATCAGATAATTTAATAATATGACTGTTTCACTCTCGCTCCTCTCATATCATATAGTATACATACTGGCGGCATCTAGAAAGCGAAGTGAACAGCAGAATGTGTGAGCAAAGTTTCGTATTAAGTTTATGAAAGCATAAAATCCATGTCATGCTGCAACCTGCATAGACTTCCATAATATCATATCTCCACTTTATATATTGCTCAATGAGTCCTGGAACACCACATGTGAAACATTACACACAGTTGTGTGTTTCATTGTCTCACAGTGAATAATATCTCATTTTGAAAGCTAAGAGGACTTAAAGGCCCCCGACAGGTAATAACAGTGGCTTTAATCAGTGTCATTATATCCCGAGCCTTCTATGCTGGGTATTATCCAGCCCACAGAAAGCAAGGCAGTCAATCCCATACCTGCTGCGCTCAGCATAAGGATATGTGAGTGCAATCTAAAAGCAGTTCCTCTAACTGAGACAAAGCATCTACATAGCCCTGTTCCTGGGGGCATATATTTTCCCATTTCCACATATTGGCCTCTTATGTAATTAATCTTAATCTCGGAGCATGAAGCAGCAGGGAAGGGTGTTATAACAGCTTTAGAGATTGGTGTGCTGTCAGGTTGGACATTACCATGCTCTTTTAATAAAGGAGAAATGAAGGAGTGAAACACAACTGATTGCCAACCAGGAAGACTGAAGAAGCCACAGGAATGACTTACTGTAGGTTCTCAGTCTGGATCTTGGTGGATAGAGAAGTGACAGTAAGTTATCGTGTCAGACATGCTTGCTCAGGGTTCCAGCAGGTTATCTCACTCCACAGACGAAGATAGAAAATACGCATTTGATCTGTTACAGTGGAGTTTACAGTTTTTTAAATCAACATGTTTTATTCTTTCCCCAAAGAAAGAAAACTCATTTATCATCATCACAACAATAAAGGGGTGGAAAAAAATCACCAAATAATTGTAGGACACATTTATGAACCCATCCTGAGATAGCATGAGTGTGACAGTGATGTTTCCTTCTCCAGTCATTTGGAATCAACGGCAATGACAATTAATCAGATCTTCTTATTATCAGTGAGTTGCTGTGAATATGTAGTTGCCTGTTATGGCTGTACAATTGTTCATATTGTCTATTTTCTGTTCACACAGAAACCAGATAGATGACACATGACTTGGAGTTCACAGAAGGAAGTCTAACATGATTATGTTTAATTACAGCAATTTATTCATTTAAACCCAGTAAAGGAAAAAAAAAGGTGCTATCAGATTACCATCAGGTGTTTGGATAACCCACAAAAGTGCTTTTTTTTTTACTAAAGTGATCATTAAGCCTAATCCTCACACAAGACAGTAGTTGATTTAGCTTGGATTTCCAGCACAGTCTCAGGTTCAAGCTGACAATCCCTCCGATGCATTTAGAATATCAAGTAGCTCAAAATTCGCAGGAATCGCACATCTTGGCTAAGACAGACTTGCTGTTATTTCATCTGAATGATACGCAGGATATATCGTAGAGGAGATATCAACTTCTCACCTCCTTCTGTCTCCATCCCCGTCTAACTCTCCCCTCTTTTATCTGGCATCAGTGGTTCTCAGCTGATCTGCGGCCATCTTTAAAGCCACTCTGGATCACTGCGAGTATTCCTCGCTCAGCACCTTCGGATCACTCTTTGCTGCTAGATGACAGCTGAGCATGTGACATACCTTCAGTTTTACCAACATGCTTGTAATGGAGGATCCTTCAATGAGTAAAATACATATCTACCTGGAAACATAAAAACAATAATTTCCCTTATGAATGTACAGTTTTGTTACTGATTTATTATCAATCCTGCAAGCAGAGGTTTGGCTGTATTTTTATTATTTCGAAGAAAAGCAGCTTCGGTCCTCTGAAATTTTGTGCCTCAGCTCAAGAGATTTGACTTTTTTCATGTGGAATTAATTCGCTCTCTAATTGGCTTGGCCCCTTATGAACTAAGAAACCCCCGAAAATCATTCGAAATCCAAAGCATTTTACAACAACCTTAATCTCCACTGAAAAACACATTGTTACTGTTCTCTGAAACCTTCATTTCTCCCTTTTTGAAACAAAAAGAGTCATGAAATGAAAGAAACTTGTTTGATTTCAACTTTCAGTGCAAATGGTTGGCCTTGTGCTTTATCATTGTTAGAAAAATATTTTTCATATCGTTAGCCTCGTAGCATGATGTCATATTTTGAACATTTTGTGGTAGCCTATCTGCTGAATTCTACTCTGCCAATCCTGCTGATTCACTGTGCATCATTGTTTCCAAAAACCCCTCAAATATGGCCTTTGTTCAGAGGCTAATGATGTGTCTCTAAAATAACAGAATCAGATAAAATAGCTTTAGGCTTTAAAGGGAGAAGCACATAAACACTTGTCTAGACATGAAAAAGAAAATGTCACACCTGATCTTAACATCTTTGACGGAGTAAATACAGGACTAGATGACAGTTTATGTTGCAAAAGAAAGAACATCATCAAAGTCCCTGATGAATAAGGAGAGCAAGTAGAAGGCTTTTATAATACAAGTTTGATTTAAAATCTGCTTTAAATCACTTGATGAATTAACAGCAACATCTGGTTAGGCAACACACACGTGCCAGAAGTCTTATGCTGGGACAGGTCAAAATGTTTAGAGAGAGCTTTGTGCTCCTGCGTATGAAGGTGTGTGGGAGGTTCTTTGTTGTTTTTTTGTGCAGGTTTTTCATCATCATCATCATGTTATTCATCAGTCTGGTAGCGTTTTATAAGAACATGTAATGTCCCGTTGGAGGCTGCTGTAAACATTAAAGTTGTCTGTTTGCACTTATAATGAATCAAATATGACATGATGCTGCACGTCTTGGACTCATCATTCTAAAAGAATTTTCCTTACTGCACCCTGCACTCATTTCTCTGCAAAAAGACACTCTGAATCCGACATCGATGTTCAGGCAACAAAAATCTAGAGAACCTTTTTATATACATAAAACTTCTTGTTTGCCCCAGTTTTGTGTTTCTTTGTTTTCAGTTTCAGTCTAACAAAGTTGAGACAAGGATATGCTTGAATGTTTCTGAGGGCATTTACCTGTTTGCCCTCACTCCACATCCTGCCAGAGAAAAACTTCTCACTTGGACTTGTTATTTACCAGATTCTAACTGTTTATTTATTTATTTATTTTAACATAAGATCAAGACATTTCATATATGAAATAAGTATTTTCTGATCATCCAGTGCTCTAAAAAAATTTAACAGTGAGGGCTAACCTGAGAATAACAAACAGAGAATAAAGACCTCTTGTGCTGTTTTATCATGTGATTCTATATAAGGTTTTATACACACTAGAATCGCATGTTTTTCCAGTCTATGCAAATTTATCTGTACTAATATCTGTAATGGAGACAGCTATGGTTTATGTTGATTTTTTGACAGCACCCATTTCAAATAATTCAATTAACTACAAATCATTAACACATTTCGTAAATCTAGAACAAAAAAAACTCCATGTGTATGTTGCTACTGAGAAATTGAAAAGAAAAGAAAAAAGAAAATGTGCTTATTTTAGATTTAATTACTACAACACGTGCTGCAGGCTTGATCATTTGGAAGTAAAAAATTGAGCAGATTTCACTACTCTTGTAAGAAACATTACAATCTTATGCAAGATTTGATCTGTTAACTATAGCGTTTTCAACTAAATAGACTGTAAATGCTCTTCAATGTGTTGCAGTTCAAGCAGTTAGGTAACTCAAATGTAGAACAAATGTTTGTACGTTTATCCATGTAGAACAACAATCTATAATAATGAAATAAATCTATAGCAAATTTTCAGTCCTGCATAAAGCTATGCTATTGTTGCTATTCACAAGCTCAGACTTATAGTGTTTCAATCCATTTTACTTGTACTATTGATCATTAAAGAGTGTCATAGCTCATTTGTGGTGTAGTAAATTGCAAAGGACTATACAAATGGGAGGTTAATTGTGTAATCTAGAATATTACTTCAATAACATGCAATGCTATGAAAACAGAAGCGCTTCGCTCGTGCTTGTTTCCCTGGTTAATTAAGCTGAATAATGCCCATTTGTCTCCAGAAACTAAAATGAGGATGGGGTTTGTTTAAAGGAATGCATCAATAATTATTAATTTCTGCACAAACATAATTTTATCCTGTGGGCGGATAAACAAGCTTACACTGAACCTCTGTGTGCTTACACTGACCTTTGTTGCTGAGCTCATGACACTAACATCTACTCATATAGACGTTTGATGTGGAATTCTTATAAAAAAAACAACTCTCCTGGTTGCAAACAAGCTTACAAGCTTGTTAAAATGCCTGCCCAGTATTCCCAGAATGGAGATTAATGTAGGAACTGAAGGCTAAGTATTAAGAATTTTCAGTTAGAATCAAGGCCACTTTTCATACTCTCCGGCCCGAGAGGGGCTACGCCATGCATGACAAAGTGCTCTGTGCACTTCATTCACACCCTTGCAGCACATTCTGTCCCCTTAGTCTCTATGAGGCTCTCTTGTAAGGGTGCCACTGAGCTGAGTGAAGATGCACTTCTTATTTTCTTTAAAGAAGAAAAATAGAATAACACATAAATAAATGATTGTGTAAGACACCACTTGCGCAATCAGTGTGAAGCCAGTGCAAATGAGCAGCCTGTGTGTGGCTGGTGTTCAAAGAGCTGCTATCTGATTCCTACAGCAGAAGCCTCTGACGGTCTCACCAAGTCAGTTTGTGCTGTGACAAATAAATATTCAGTGTTCCCTTTTAATGCTTCTGCATCTACCAGATACTCATGTTAAACCAAGACCGGTTGAAAATTGTAATCAAAGTTGATTTAAATGGTAGGGCAGATTTTTTTTTATTTTGTCATGGTTCAACTCAAAGTCAGTCGTTTTGAGACATTTTCATTCACAGCAACCACACTGACATTTGGTGGGCAGACTGTGAAGTGGATTTACAACTCCTGGCTGTGTTCCTTTCTCAACATGTTTGGTAGTGATGATGCAACTGTCAGAGGTTGCCAGAGCCTCTTTGTTTGTAGAAATGAGAGGACTGGAAGCTCTTGCACAACAGTGACAGCGGGTTTCTTGAGCCTGGAGAAGAAATCCAACTCACTACCCAGCTGAAAACATGTTGGGGGAGAGGAGTTCATGCCATGAAGAGTTGATGTCAATGAATTTGGAGCAGTGAGAGTTTATCCCTGTAGTGAGAGAGCTGTCAGTGAGGACGTTACAACTTATTCCCTCATTCAGTCCAGTTTAAGTTACTGCAGCAGCTACTAGTATTATCTCAGGAGAGACAACAATAAAACATTTCATTGAATCTCCTTATTTAGTATAATTAGGATCCAAAAGTCAATTATATCAAAGATTCATTTTTAAAAAGAATTTCTCAACAAACTAATGAAGTGTTGACTGAAATGTTCTAACATGTTTAATGTTAATGTTTGATTGAATTTCATGTTTATTGTGTTGACAGTGTTTCCTCATATATATTTTTACAAAATGTCTTATAAAAGTTTGATTTCCATTTATTTATTTGTTTTTATTTTTTTTGTGTCAGTGTGTGTTTTCTTGTTTTTGCAGTTGAACATTTCAGGAAACAGGAAACCTTTGCACATGCTCCAAAACCATAATCATGTACAAGGCTTCCATACAAAAATATACATAAGTGCTTTCTTTATGACTGTTGCACATCACTTGTAAATACCAGAGCCTAATGGTTGTGATGGCGTAGGTTGTGTTATAGGGAAAAGTAAAATAATCCTCTAGATAATTCAACACTGCTTGCACCCACGCTGTATTATCAGACAGTGCTGATGTTTATTGCTGCTCTAAAATACATTTAGTTTGTTTTAGCTCTGGAGATCCTATCTTGTTTCTGCCATATATTGTCAGTGATTGACATTTTTATTGGTATCAAATTAATGTTTAATCACAGCATTGATCTAATTTCTGATAAAACATTAAACTTCTACAAACTATATTTGACAGCATGCAGTAGTGAAATAGTGTCTATACAGACAGAAACACAATTGTAAAATAACGTACTAGCCAACTTCAAATCAAACCTGTCTCAATGTTTGGTGTGAAACGCTGTGTGGAAATCAACTTCTGTTCAAGAACTGAAATATTCTTCCTCAAATGATTTTGATAAGTGTATAAGCATCTATATTTATCACCGTCCTATTATGATAGGATAATCTAGAAATAAATGTAATCAGCTGCTAGAGGATGGGTGTCTTTCCAGCATTGTGTGAAACTTTGGATGAAAGCTAACATTGTCCTTTGAGCAAGGTTTTCAAATGTATGCCCCCCCCTCTCTCTTGATCTTGCTGATTAACAAATAAAGTTGCATCTAAATTTTTAGCACATTAACAAAGTCCAACAGTGGATCACTAAGTGCATTTTTTTACATTTGCATATCAGAAGAAGACACTAACAGCAGCAACAACAAAGCATTATGAACTCAAGACATGTCACATTTAGTTCAGACTTCTATTCTTTTTGTTAATTACTGCTTTTCAGGCAGGGGATTCTAATTGTAATTGTCACTGATGACCGAAACTGTTCCCACAAAAAGCAGAATGTTTGAGGGACAGAGAAAGATATCCTGCTTGTCACCAAATGTGTAAGAAACATCCCACAGTTTGAAATGCATTTTCCTTAAATGAAGATTAAAAGAAATAGCATATTTCCCCCTCTGTGGTGCATATCATACAATTCAAGGAAAAGCAAGGGTGCTTTACACACCAAAATTTGTTAGACTGCTGCCTAAATAGCCAGCATTAATCACTAGCTGAAATAACCACACAGATGCTACTTCAAACTCTGAGGTGCAAAAAAAGAAACTTCTCCGGAGGTGGTGTTGGAGGCATCTGGGATGGACCACCACAGGGGAGATGATGTCATGGGATTAAGACCAAACCCCATAAGCATAAAAACGTATATATGCATTTAGTGCAAGAAACACTGCTTTCAACATGGCATCGTTTCCTGGTACAGTCATGCATACTGTACTTCTGGTGCTGAAAAAAGGGTGAGTGCAGTGAGGGAAAAGGTGACAAGGATGCAAAAGACAGAAAACAACAACAGACAGAAAAAAACCCGAGTCAGCCAACACCTGTAAAGAAACAGAAAAACAAAACGGCTTCTGTAAGAAAACAGACGACAACCATCACAAGCACCTGCAGGAAGACAAGTAGTGAAACTCATGAACAACTTAAAAACACAAACAACAGGTGTGCATGCAAAGTTTGTGTGTGTGTGTGCACATATGAAGGCATGACATGAGGAATGAGTTGTGTTCAGTGATTGTGCGAAAGGAATGGAGCCTCCTCTGAGGATGAGAGGCAAGACGGATCTACCAAGATCCCAATTCGCGTGCAATGATTTGAGTGTACAATCTAAAAGTATGCATGAAGGGCTGGACCACAGTTTGTGGGTGATTTACTAAGATTGCTTATGCATATGTTGTCTGGTGCTGTTGGAAACACCCTATTTATATGTTTATGTTTTAAATGTTTTTCAGGTTTTGTGGTTTGCAGCACAGCAAGTTTGGAGAGAAGAAAGAGCAAAAGAAATGTAATCAGTAAAATAATAATAATTATTATTTGCTATACTACAATGAAACAATGAAAAATAGATACTACACATTTTGCGAAGATGATACTAAGGAGGACGATGCTGGACGAGGGTACATCAGCCTTGATGAGTCCTGAACAGAGAATGTTGCAGAATTTTTCAAACAAAAGGCAGATGAGTACCTCATACCTTTGCATACCTTAAGATGTGTCTGCAGGGTAATAAAGTAATATATGACATGCTTCGCTGGCTGGCATCCTCAAGAGCTACAATGTCTTTTACTGTATGTGTTTGAAAAATAAACAACAACCGCAAAGAGAGACTGCAAAGAGAGACTGCAAAGAGAGACTGCAAAGAGAACAAACACACAATATCTTTGGTTAAACTTTTTTCTATGCCGTTTATGATTCGCGGTTTTTAACAGTTCCCTGACATCAATGTGCTTACCATTTTTCAAGTGCAAATGTTTATCTTCTTAATGCATAAGATTGTGTCTGAGATGTATAAACTTAGTAACAGAGCTGGTATCTTTGATGACTAACTTTGGCCACAACTTACCAAAGATTTATTCCTCAAACTGTCAGGAGCTGACAGTTGTTGGAAGGGAAATGGCTTATTAACCGTGGAAAAAACAGACAATCCCAGCAGTTTGTACCATACTGTACAATTAGAATTTTTCTTGGCATTAGTATTACATTAGTATCACACACTATATGACAAGTCTTTTGAAAAATTTCTCAGGGAAGCCTGAAGCGTAAAAATTCTTTGAGCACATAAGATCAATTGTCTCCAATGATCAAAAACTGAAGGCTGCAATGATTCCCTTTGAAGTTTAAGGCAGAGCTGCTGAAGGCTTCTGATTTCAAACATTGCTGATTCAGTGACATTTCATAACCTTTGCAGAGCATTATCACGCTCTAATCTTTTTTGAATAGAACAAGTTTGGCATCTCACAAACACCACCTTGTCCGTTTTTATACACACCAAGGATATGATGGTTCAAAAAGAAATCTATATTTAGTCTTTGTTTTCAGTTTTATAAGACTTCCAAACTTGAAAATGATGAATGATTATGCCATATGTGGATAAACTTATTCAGATTACAGAAATATGAGTGATTTTAGAAAGAGTTGTATGAGTTAGAAAATATACAGCAAGAGTTTATAAGTTTCTCTTACTGTTAGCTTCTATTGACGTGGAAAACGAACATAAAAACAAAACAAAAGGCTTGAGTTCAGTGTAACATCCTTCATCAAAGCATAGACATGTGATGGAGATGATTTGCAAACAAATTACTTTTACTGAAACTGTTCCTAATTACACTTTTCAGAGCATAACCATGGATCTGCAAATGATGATATTTTCAGTATTAGTAACAATACAAAAAAAACCTTTCTGGCTTCAGAACAACCATGTCAGCATTTCGGCGTATAACACTTCATCATGCTGAGTTTAAGCCTGGTGTGTCATCTATAACTAGGGTGGCAGGCCAACTGAAGGTCACCAAATGGGGAATTTAGTCTGTTAGTAATTCTAAAAGTGGCATAAGACACTTTTTAATAGTGTGAAATATCACCTGCTAGGAATTCAAAACTAAGCTATTTTTGAATAATCTATACCAAACTGCAGCTCTGAGTTAAAATGCAGCTCCTGTCGACTTAAGATTGTCTTTCTCTTTGGGTGCTCATCAGGTCCTCCGCGCAGGAATACGTGTGACCTTTATATGATGAACCATGCGGGGCTACACTTCTGACATATCGTTTTGTCTTGGGTGTCTTTGGCAAAGAGGCTCAACTCCATCCAGTGCAACAATGCACGACAGAGTTCTCGGAGTTTCGAAAGGCCACTATCCATTTTCAGAACATTTAACAAGCAACTATAGAACACACTTTGCTTGGCCTCATGAATCAAATCTGCTCACCCACATCATTCCCCTTTATTTCCTCTAATGTGTTCTTAGCTCAGGGGAAGGGAGAAAACACACAGCTGTCTCAGTCACAATACTGAGTTGTCTCTGTGTTTGCCTCTAATTTATTTTGTTTGTTATCTTTTTCCTGCATGACTGCACCAAGTTAGGTCTGTTAGGGGACCATGAATGTATGTTTCCTTATAACATGACTGTTGCAGGACCGTATACTGGAGGCTGTAGATGAGAGCATTGTGTAACTGAGCAAAATGAAAAAGTAATGGGGAAAATCTTGACTCATTACCAGAGAAAAATATGGTGTTGGATCAATTAAAAGGAGATAATACATATTCCAGGTCTGGGGCTTTATAGTTGTAGTGTGTCTCATTTACTGTCCAAAAAAAGAAACATAAAAAAGAAACTCTGCAACAGAAGCTTAATAGACTGTGCCGCTTTCCCTGTGAGCACATCCTACTTTTACAAGATACCCTATTCAAGAGGCATCTCTGCAGCTTTATCAGTTCCAGCAACATGTTCTCACTACCAACGCACACATATCCATGCTTAATCAGGAGCCCCTGGTGTAATATTTCAAAGCATGCTATAATTTTCAACTTGTAGGTTGTTTCAATAAACTCCAAAGACTCATATTCTCCAAAGTCTGAATACAGAAATTGCGAAACTCAAAGTGTTGGATTTTCTCTGTAGATATTGTGAGTGGTATGGTGCCGTCATGATGCATGCTAAAACATAAAGAAGTGGGAGGGAAAGAAAAGTGAAAAATAAGAATATTTTTTAAAAACTGGTTTATTAAGTTAGAAGTATCATTACAAACATACACATTACAGTACATTATTTCTATTTTCTTGTGTCTTGGTAATATTGGGTATTGATTACTTTGAACTAAAATTTTTTTTATATTATAGTGGTTTACTGTAACTTGGACTGTGTCATGTATCTCAGACTGTTTATTTCAGACTGTTCATAGCTTAAGTATTTTACATGTGCATGTTTCACCATTGTAGTTTATCCTGATTTCTGTTCTGTTGTTTTCTTCTTATCCAGGGACTGCAGTGAACTTGTTAATGGTTGTATTTAAACTTAAGCCATAATCATTTGCTGAGTTGAGCCAAGTTGTTCTGTTGCTCTCTGACAGTACTCCTCTAAGCGCCTGCTGCAGTATTTTTTTATTTTTACATTTCCAGACAGCAGGTTTCTATGTCATAACACCATTCTGCACAGTGAGAAATGACACTACATATCTACGCAGTGAAAAATCACACCAGGGGCAGCTGATCAAGTATGTACAGAATTGGTAGTGAGAATTTATGAGCTCTGGAGGGTAGAAAAACAACAGAAATGAGTCGGATTTTGCATCTCTTCCTCATCATTTACGCAGAATCTTGTTTGATGCATCTTTAAAAGACCAAGCTTGACGTCCTTCTTGAACATGCACAGGATTGGATATGGACTAATCTGAACCATATCGAATGTCTAGAAAATGGTCCACAGTTACAATAAATTACAGCTGCAACCTCAAAGTTGATTTGTTTTTCATCTTACTGTAGTTGGACAAAAGTGCATTAATGTAAACTCTGCTACTTCTGACAGAAACTGCTTTTAATAACTGACCGTGCACACTGAAATATGAAACACACATCTGCTCATAATCTATCAACAATTGGTATAGAAATAGCCTAACACTTTAGCAAAGCCTGTCTAATTTCTAGTAGTTTCTAGTAGTCTAAAGGCTGAAGGACAAGCCTGTATGTCATTAACAAAAATTGTTGTTTTGTTGTCATTGTTGTCATTAACTAAAATGCTACCAGGGTTATAGCATAAGGTATAAAGTTCACAGGAAATCCATATACAACTTTCACCTCTGTTACTGCAGTTCGCAAGTTTTCCTGAAATCTTGTTGCTTCATTGTAAATGTGGTTGTGGGATTCGGAGCAGGCTGAAGCCTGTTTAATACATTTAAACATCATTTCTGTCAGTGCTAACAAGGTGATGGAGCCCAGTGGTCCCACTTTGTTTTGATTCTGGACTGAGAAACCTCCAACAGCTCTGATCCCAGTGATAATAATGCAAAATACAGGCTTAGGTGTTATAAGGTAGATGCATTCATTTAAAAGCAACCCATTAAATATTGATGATGATTTCAAACCACAGTCTGATCAGTGCTGAAGTGATGTGGTGTCTGCATCGAATCCTCATGAGATGTCATGCTGCATGTCTTCTGTCCTGATTTTGTTTTGATCTTTTTCCTTTTTACAAAATCATAAATGTAAACATAGTAAATCATAAATATCCAAAACAAGACAACAACAGAAACCTTTATCATCCACATTTGTGTCTCGTGTTTCATTTTCAGACCAAACTAACAAGTCGTGGATTGAATACACCATAAAATCTTTAGAACAGATATAGGTGACAGCGGTGATCGTCATGTTATTTATGACCTCAAAAAGAAAAAAAAAGCCTTTCTGAACCTTTGAATTGTGAAATGCCTTCAGAGAATTCTTTTGTTCGGATTTCTGCTGCTGTATTCACCACACAAGCCATTTATTCTGAGTCAGAGTGAAACCTTCTGCTTCGGCTTCTTGAGGAAGTGTGAAAGTGTCTGTGCGCTGACAAGATGAAGACATTCACTTTAAAGTCAAGCGGATTGAAGGTTGCGTCAAAGCATTTGCAAAAACGTCCCGAAACAATAAAAAAATCTGCAGTTATCCGCACAAACTTGTTCATGACACTTTGTCACCTGACTTGTGCAGACATCACGGATGTTGATTATTCAAAAATCATAAAATTAAAGTGGTAAAATTTAAAAAAAAAAGAGAAAAAAATCTACAGAAACCCTTTAATAGACAGTATTATTTTCCTGAGAAGTTCAGAAATGTCTCTGTAAAAGCCGCACTATTGAATAAGCAACATTCTCACATGAAATATTAAGGACTGAACTCTAATCTCTGAGATATTTCATCACTGTATTTAAGATTACAACATAAAAAAAAAATCTGTCAAACATTGAATAACACTTCTTTTGGTTTTCTTGTTTTTACAAAAACAATGTTTTTAACTGAGATGCATCAGAGTGAGTATTGTTGATGGTGCAATTTTAATAATTCACTCCTCAAACACTCGATTTACACTCGAAAAACACTCCTCCTCGATTTACCGGTCGATCTACGTTCCTACCCTCACCTATGGTCACGAGCTCTGGGTAGTGACCGAAAGAACGAGGTCGCGGGTACAAGCGGCCGAAATGAGCTTCCTCCGCAGGGTG